>PVLD010006190.1:0-103231 GCA_004027595.1 Dinomys branickii
TCCTGCTCCTTTGTTCTTTCCTTCCTTCATTTTTAAAAGAAACGCCTTGCTGTGCTGAAGTCTATATGGATTGAAATTGCTTCAGGAGCTGTAGCACACACATTTTTATTAGCAACTGCCAAGCCCTGAATTTTTCCCTTTTCTAGGATATTTCGTTATTTCTTTCCCCACAGTGTTAATTGTGTGTCTAAAACACTTGCAATAATACTTTGGTCTGTAATTTTTGTTCTAAACTATTTTTTATTTTAAAACGAAGACCTGTAATGCCTCACTTGGGTAACTAATAAGTTTCCTTTCAAAAAGTTCCCATCCATGTATTTTCCACTGAGTTATTCATTTTGTTGTGACATCTTGCTGTGGTTTATGGTACTGGAGCTTGAACCAAGGAACTTTGAACTAAGCTACATCCTTAGACTTTTTAAAATTTTTAAATTTTAAATCAAGGTCTCACTAAATCTGCTAAGTCGCCCAGGCAGAGATCTTCTGCCTCTGCCTCCCAATGTCCTGAGATTACAGGGCTGTGCTACCATAGTGACTGACCTCCTAAGTTATTTTTACCTGCATTTGTGTGCATATGCATGTGTGTATAAAACATAAATGCACTTTTGCCTGTAACATTATAGGAGCTTTATATGTCCCGCATTTTTCAAAAAAAACTCAAATTGCTACATTGTATGTATGTATTCTAATAATATGCTACATCATTGTTCCAGTACAGTGACAATGAGCGTACATATAATTCTTATTCTATAATTACTTTTGCAGTGAACATTAATCCGTGAGAGAGTCTTTATTTGATCATTTCTGTGTAGCATAAATTCCTCTTGTGTTCTTTATTCTTAGTGTACTTACTTCGCATTATTGAAATATTGCTTAAGCATTGATAGAATCTAACAATTATACTTTTATTGCTTCTACCAATTTTATAAACAGAAGCAGAATAGGGAATTTTTAACAGTTCAGCTTTTAAAATCGCGTGTTTCTGAAGTTCTGTTTCCTTGGGTATTGCTGTTACCGAGGGACAGTAGTGTTGAGTGGTTCTTTTTTTTTTTTTTTTTTTTTTGCGGTACTGGGGATTGAACTCTGGACCCTGTGCTTGCTAGGCAGGCGCTTATTCCACTGAGCTACATCCCCAGCCCCTTGAGTGGCTCTTGTTCCAAAATTTTCTTTGAAGCTGCTGAAAACCAATTCTATAACTAAAGTGACATTGCCCTTATGATAAATATATTTCACTTGCATCTTAATTTAGTTACAGTGGAAATTAATTAAACTAATATATGAATATGATTGCATATTCACATTAAAATAATAATTTACAATAAATATTGTTATTGAATGTATTTGACCATTACATGTATCAATTTTAAATTGAAGTTGTATAATAATATATTAATATCAGCAGAACTAAATAAACTTTATTATTAATATGAAAGATTTGGGGCTGGGGATATAGCTCAGTGGAATAAGTGCTTGCCTGGCAAGCACAAGGTCCTGAGTTTGATCCCTGGTACCACAAAAAAAAAAAAAAAAAAAAAAGATTTAATGATGTGATAAACGATAATGAAAATGTAGGCATCTGGTATCAAAGAGGTAAACATTCCAAGCCTGCAAGACTAACAGCCCCCTTCATGACTTCTAAACCTAAAGGTTTGTTTTTCTTGTATTTAAATTTTGTTGAAATGGAATCACACAGTTTAAATTTGACTTCCTGTACAGAGCACCTTTATGTTTTCTTCTTTTTCTCTCTTTTTGAGACAGGGTCTCACCATACAGTTCAGGCTGGTCTTGGGCTAACTTTGTAGCCTAGGCTGGCCTTGAACTTGCAACAGTCTCCCTGCCTCAGCCTGCTGAGTGCTGGGATTGCAGGCATGAGCCACCATGCTTGGCCTGTATGGAGTATTTTATAACTGAAGAATCTATTCTGAAATATGGTTTCGTTCTTTTAAATTGTTGCCTGGATTCCCCTCTGCACTACAGATTCTGCTTCTTTTCATCTGTAAATGGAGACTTCGCTCCCTTCCAATGTAGGGCTATTAACAGTAGTGCTGCTATGTTTTCCCATATAACATAGCATGTATCAATGTGTGCGTGTATCCATGTGTGCGTGTATCCATGTGTGCTTCCAGAGTGGCAGGGAAGGGGGTTTTAAGCTCTAGAATATGGTGCACTTCGAGAGACACAACTAGTTTTCCAGGCAGGTCATACCAGTTTACATTCTCACCTGAGGTCCGACATGTCCCACTGCCATGGGGTGTTTCCCACCTTTTTGAAAGTGTAGTTCTGTCCACGAGCAGTGATAACTCATTGTTTTCATTTGTATTTTGCTGATCCCACCTCTTCATGAGTTTCCGGCATTGGATCATCTTTTCCTGAAACTCTTCTTCAACTTCAGCCACTATGTCTTGACAACATTCTTCACAAATTATATCTGGTATTTTTCCCAGTCTAACCTATCTCTTCACCTTTAACTTTCCTGATCTCCAGCTAATGTGGCATCATTTGTTTAAAAATGACTATTCCCAACCTTAGTGGCACCCTCTTACCCCTACATTAAGCATACATTTGCAAGTTAATTTGAAGAATTTTCATATGTGGAATATTTTTCAAATTTTTGACACTTAACTGTCTTAGCCACTGTAGGTTTGTAAATATTTTTATACTATTGTCTCCATATTTGTCATGCATCGCTTAGTTGTGCAGGGATTTTTTTTTTTTACTTCATTTGCACATTGTCTTGATAATTCTCGTGCCTTTGCATTTTCATATGAATATTTGCATTCATCTTTCAGTTTTCACCAAAACCTTTGGAAATCTTTATTTTTATTGCAAATCATCTATGTGTGAATGGTTAGAGGATTCACATGCTAAATATACTGAATATTACAATCGTAAAACGCAGTATATCATGTCATTCAGGTTTTTAAATTTTCTCTCAATTTTGTCTTACATTGTAAAGAGGCTATGACTCATTTTATTGTGACTATTCTGAGATATTTTTTATTTTAAAGAGAATAATAAAAAAGAACAGTAGCCAAATATGAACAACATAGACGAAAACAAAGCCAAGCAAAAGCAATAGAAACGATACAGGGTTTCAGAACATAATCATAGGAATTAACAGTGGTTGTTATATTACATATTGTTATCTTCAACGAAATTGCTCAGATTACCACATACAAGATATGTTTATTTTAATCCTATTATAAATGGCATACTGTTTCCTCAGTTTCATTTTCTAAATTCTGTTTCTGGTATATTATAAATGCATTTTATATTTAAATTTCGACTGTGAGTCCAGCAATATTGTTATGACCTTGATAATTCCAGTATCTTATGCAATGATTCCTTTGTATCTTTCTCTAAAAGCTAACATGTAGTTTTTTATAAAGACTTTATAGTCTCTTTTCCAGCTCTATGACATTTTACCTTCTTTTCTTGGCAAGACTTTGAGTGCACAAATGACTATAAAGACAATAATAGTTTGATGTTTAATGGTAGGGCCTTTCCAGATTAGGAAAATTCTCTACTGTCCTGACCTCAGAAGTTTGAGCCATGAATGGATAATGAATTTCATCCAGTTTTTCCTGCATCTAGGGAGATGATCAATGAATTTTTCTCCTTTATTCTATTAATGAGATGAGCAAAACGAAAAATGTGATAGATCTTTTCCTGCATTTATACTGAGGATAAATCAGATTCCTCATGCAGAATGCGTGAAGCAGTGTTCGGAACAAAGCAAGCACCCCAGGTGTTTAAGTGTGAAGATTTTCATGGTGTTGTTTTGGTTTATTTTTTGTAGGTAGGGCTGTAAAAGTAGCCAAAATGGCACAGCAAAAACATCACAGCAGTGCAGAGATCCAGAGTAGCTGTGTCTCTGTAATATTTTCTTCCTTAAAGACAAAATAGCAATGCTTTTTAAATAATGACTGTATCATCCAATTTGTAATGTCAGTGCTATAAAATTTGAGAACCTTATTAAATTGGGGAAAGAAGAAGGATCCACCTTCATTGCACTTTCTCATCAAGTAGCAATTTTATCAATATTCCTACACAGCTAAGCAATGCATGACAAATATGGAAACATGCTTACCTTTGTAACTTGCATCTTATCTGCTTACATCAGACATGATTCCTTGATTTGCCAGGTTCTCCATCCTTTGCTTTATGTGACTATTGGTCTCACTACTACTTGATGATTGGATATACGTATACACATGCATAACCACATGCATTACTTTAAATAATCCAAAATTAGACATAAATGTAGAAATACTAGTGCATTTCTCAAATATGGAAACCATTACAGAAACTATAGGCAGAAAATGGTGTCAATGTTCCCTAGCAAATATCAGGGTACATGCTATTATCAAACTTACTTCCCAGTGAATGAAATTATGGACTTGGGGTAAACAGGATTGATGCAGTAACAAGAAAGCGACCTTGATTTTGGCTTTAAAATTGATTTTGGGTTGATTTGTGTCTGGTGATGTGGACATGATTAGTTGGAATACTGAATTCTCTGGAGTAAAATACATATTTTCAACAGTGAATTTATATGGCAAGCATTATTTTAAAAAGGGCTATATCATGTGCTAATTTTGTTGGTAATTTTGTTATCTTACTGGCAGGAATTCCTTTTACTGCGTGATAACAGAATACACATTTCATCATTTTGATCTTTCTTTCTTCAGAATTTATATTTTTACAACATATATATGAAAAAATATAGGGCCAACAATGCAACGTACATGGTGTATAAATAACTTATACTGTAGTGTTTTCTATTTGTATTATTTTTATGATTGTATTTTCATCTTTTATTTATTTAGTTTGTTTCAATATTTTTCATCCCTGGTGGCTGAGCACACAGATGTGGGTACGGAAAGCCGGCTGTTTACCCCACTAGGGAACGTGGGCCTCAACAATGCTATGTTTAATGTTCTAGCTAGAGACTCAGTTCCATAGTTATCACCTAATGTACTAACTCTCAGACTTTTAATAATTGGCAAGATGAAGCCAAAGAGAAAATATTTGTGCAACTGAGTATCATGGAAGGAAATATCTCTGGATTAGTTCTCCAAAGCGCAGGATCAACCGAACCCTCACCAAGCCTGAGAAAATGAATTCATCTTTAGAGCCTCCACAACGGGATACAGCCCGGCAATACTGCCTTTGTAGCCCAGTGAGATGCATTTTGGTCCACTCACCCCCAGAAGATAACATGGCGATGTGCCTCCAAGAAACAACATTTGTGCTCATTTGTCAGGAAGCAAGTACACAGTACTATGTGATTTAAAACTTGTACCAAGCTTAGGGTACTGCCCTTACTGATATCTTTATCTTTAAAGGGAGAGGAGGCTGAATGAGATTCCAGGACTCATTCATTCAAGTCCACATCCCTTAAGGATTGTGTGTGTGCCTCCAAATTCTGCAACCTATGTCCTGAATCTGGGATTTAGGGTCAGAATTGAGAATGTAGTTTTATAAATGTTGGTTTTGAAAAGACTTTACACCAGACAGTAAGTTAGGAATACTAGTGAGTAATCAGGGGAGTTGGGTGGTGGATGGATGTAGAAACGTGCGACTGGGCAGCAGAAACATCATTTTTTATTAATTTTTTTATTTTAAGGGTAGCAAAGAAAGAACAATTGCAAAATACCAATATCACAGGCATAAACAAAACAAAGCGAGAACATTAAAAATGATACAGGGTTTCTGAACAAAGTGATAGAAATTAACAGTAGTTGTTATATTACACATTGTTAGCTTCACTGAAGTTCCTCAGATTACCAGATGTAAGAATTGAAGACTGTTCTAACAATTAAAGAGAATTTTAAAAATCATTATTAAAAAACTATTAGAGATGATACAGAGTTTCACTAGACAAGATGGTAGGAATTCACCAATGGTTGTTCTCTTGTATATTGTTGTCTTCAAGTCAGTTGCTCAGATTACCAGATATAAGCATACAAAACTGATTAAAGGCACAGGAAGGAGTGAAATTATCCAAGGAAGTGACATGCAGAGTGTAGAACTCCAGCACAGTGACTTCTAGTGTAGAAGGAAGATACGAAGCTAAAAAGTTATCTTCCATGCCATTCTTGGTGTATCTTCCAAGGAAAACATACATAATGACATTGTAAAACTTGCAAAGGATGCTGAGAATCCATAGGATCCTCACATGGAACCAGGCTGGTCTTATTATAGCAAACTACAATCCCTTGGCTATTCTTGACCAACGGACACCAGTCACAGCTTGACTCAATCTTGGAACCTTGATGCTTGTGGTATTCTCCCCTGCAGCTGTTCAGCATCATAACCTCAAGCCGCCTACAGCAGTTACAGTGCAGCGGAATAAAACAGTAATAAGAATTTATTTCTGCAGCAGCGCTGGTGACACCGCAAAAACTTTCTAAGCACAGGCAACCAGTGGCGACCCCATGTAGTGTAACTGAGTCACCACAGACTCCGTACCCCTTTCCCACCCTTACTGTAATATAAGGCACCCATCGAACACTGTAACCTTTGGTCAGTGCCCTTACCTGCCTACTGTTCATACCTGTTCTGTTCTTACTGGACAGACATCTTATTCATGTATTTTGTTTCTTATCTGTCTAGTTCCATTGATTCGTAGGGTTCAAGATGGCAGCTGCCCGTGTGGTGCTATTGCACCACCAGTGAGGGGGACAATATGGGTGTATGCCCTGAGGGACTTGAGTCTGGCATTCAATGTATAATTCTTTTTTTAAGAAGTCTTGATTTCTGTGGTATAAAAATGAAGACCCCCTAGTTAGCAATTTCCCTTTTAACTAAACATCGTGAGCGCCTACTTTATATCTGTTTACTTTCCAGGATTTATGGTTCTTCTTTTCTGATTCCAAATGGCTCAGAGCAAGTTCTCACTAGATCAACCCAATTACATCAAAGAGGTTTTTTTTTTTTTCTCTCTCTCTCTCCCTGAAAACCCCCATCAAACACTTGCTGTGAACATTTGGGACAAAATGTTAATCACATTAGCAGAGCAGTGCTGGTTTACACCCCTGGACTCAACGGGGTGATGAATAAACCCAAGGCTGTCAGAGAGCCTTTTCCCCACACCGCATGAGTTGCTTGTCCATCATCTTCTCTTTTTTCACAAGTCATTGTCCAAAATAAAGAAATGAATGGAAAGCCCACTGCTCTGCCCACAAATGAAATTATGCAAAGGTTCGCCATTCTTGCCTATGATTGGGACACAGGGATGCAAGATAAGGAAATGTGATAATCTCTGCATGCAAAGCTAGGCATCCTGGCTCTTCTGATAAGAGAACTTTTTTTACAATAGAACTTATAGTTGAAGTAAATATTCACAGCTAATTTTACAGGATTGAAGAAATTGTTTTGGTCTTATGTGAGTCCAGTGCCTTATCATCTTTATATATATAAAAAAGGCACGTCTAAAGATTCTCCCCTAAAACAGGAAACGAAAAACTTGTTTCTACCACTGCTCCTATAGGGTTTGCTAGGTTAGTCTCAGTAATCATAATATACTTGAGATCATTTCATTATTAGTGTATTGTTTATCTTTCTTTTCTGCTTAATGCTTACATTTCAACACAAGGCTTCCTCTGGCAGCTTCTTCTTTTCCCCCACTGACTCTGGTCTTTTTCACTAATCAGCATTATCCCAAAGCTGTGTGGCTCTTTGAGCTTATTTCTGCATTTAAAAAATTTCTTATAGACCTTTGTGCTCTCTCTTCGTCATCCCTTGATTTTAAGAACATCACATTGTATGCTGTTGTGGCTCAGATGATGAAGGTCCCTCCAAAGGCTGACGTGTTATGGCGTGGTCAGCTGCCTATGGAAGAAGGCAAAACCATGAATACGTGGAGCCTAGTGGCAGGAAGTTAGATCTTTGGGAACATGAGGAAACCTTTCCTTTCTTAGGCTTCCCGCCCATCAAGAAAATGGTTTTGCTTTACCATCTATTCCTCTTGATTGGCTGCTTCCCCAGAGGACTAAAAGCAGTGTATCCATCCACTCATGGGCTGCAGCCTCTTGTCATTATAAGCGGATCACTTCAGATCTTTATGCATAAAGTTAAACAAAACTCACGGGATGTAACTTCCAGGCTATTTTATGTTCCTGTGTTTTGACATTACAGATCCCAGTATCAACCGATACCATGTGCAGTGGCTTCCGGAAGTGTGTACTCACAACAGGACAGTGGGAGCAAAGACATCCTCGGGCGTGACCCATGTAAGGAGATGATTGTGTCTTCTGACTCTGAGTAGCTTCTAGGTGCATAAGATATGTGCGCTTGTTGGACAGAGGAATGTGCCAAGCAGAGATGTCACATGGGTTACTCACTCTCACAAGCAAGCTATGAAGGAATAACTTGATGAAGGCTGTGAGTGTAATGGTCATGACGCCCACTCCTGCTTTTATTCCACTTTTCTTCTTTATTAATACATTTTGAAGCCAACACAGGCTCTGTTCTAAAACATAGATATTGAAGGCACGGTGCTTAGGGAACTGATAGGTCAATTAAAACATACTTAACAAGTGTTTGTGTGCTTCATCTTAACTGGAACAACACCCAGAATGTTTCCCTGAGTTTGGACATGGTCCTGTAACCTAATGATACTATTTAACCTGATATTTCTGTATGATGCTGTCCTTCTACACATCTCTTTGCCATGTCCTTCACTGCCATGAGCATATTTCCTTAATGAAAGACACTACTAGCTAACACACTCATCTTTTTTTCTTTTATTTTAAAGAGAACAGTAAAAAAAAAGAACAATGGCAAAATATCAACATCACAGACAAAAACAAAACAAAGCAAAAGCATTAAAAATGATACAGGGTTTCAAAACAATATGATGAGAATTAACAGTGGTTCTTATACTACACAGTGTTATTTTCAACACAGTTGCTCAGATTACCAGATGTAAGAACACAAGATTGATCAAACCATTCAAGAGAATAAAAAAAAAAATTAAAAAAGCATTAGAGATGATACAGAGTTTCACTAGACAAGATGATAGGAATTCACCAATGGTTGTTCTATTGCATATTGTTATCTTCAAATCAGTTGCTCAGATTACCAGATATAAGCATGCCAAATTGGTCAAAAAAGATTAAGCATTAAGTGTTCCTGTCAATAAGCCATCAGACAACACATTCGTCTTTAGTCTTTTATCTTTAAAAGAACATTAAGCTCTTTGGAATAGCAACATTATCGACATCACATCAAACATTTCACATAGTTGGGGGTTAACAGATGAGTTAGAGATTAGAATCAGTAAGGGGTTAACCTTAACTGATAAAGATTCTGCCTCACAAGTGTTTCAAGCTTGGGATATTTCAGAAAGCATCTTATTGTACAAAGTGTTGATAGCAATTTACATTAGGATAGTTTAAGAAACAAAAAAAGACATGGCCCAAAAGGTTATAATATTTTCATTTGTTAAATGTCATGAGACCATTTTGCTTCTGAATATTCTCCAACCAATACAACATTTCTAGAATCAGGTCTGATCACATAATTTCAAGATAAGGTAAAACAAGTGGCTAGATTTCCAGAAATTTGTAGCTTTTCAAAAAAAAAAATATATATATATATGACTCATTTCAGTCTACGTTCATCAGTTTTTCCTTTAAGTTTTCCCCCAAACCTGTGACCATCTAGTACGTTCTTTAAAAAAATGACGCTATTTGAAAAGTACAGAAATAAGCAAACAGATAGTGCCCTGGGACTGGGCTTTTTTTTTTTTTTTTTTGGTAACCATGCAGAGCTAAGCTTCTTGTTTTTAGGAACTCAGACCAGGGTTACTTCACCAAACGTATAAGATCAATCTGGTAGAAATAAAAATCAAAACCCAACAAAAACATGTCACTGAAGACTCAGAACTCATCTCTTTTCATTATAAAACTGCTTTCACACA
This sequence comes from Dinomys branickii, assembly GCA_004027595.1. Lineage (NCBI taxonomy): Eukaryota > Metazoa > Chordata > Mammalia > Rodentia > Dinomyidae > Dinomys > Dinomys branickii. The sequence goes on from PVLD010006190.1 coordinate 9,929, forward strand.
CTGTAGTTGGCCTTCATGCTACAACAAAGCCTCCTCTATTTTACCTCCTGTTGCCTTCTGCAGCACAGAAGGACAAGCTTGAAACACCTGTGAGGCAGAATCTTTATTGTCTAACCCTGGGTCCCAATATACTTGCATAACCCATGCAGATTCCTTCTTAGAGCAAACAGTTCAGGTTCCCGAAGAGACACAGCAGGCTGGGGTTTGTCCATGTTGAGTTGCTTCCTCTTCATGTTTTGGTGCTAATTGCACGGAACTGAGTCCACTTTATCTATTGTTACATCAAGGGCCAGCATGCTAGGAAGTCACTCCTCATCTTCCTTGTATATTTCATGCTGTGCACCTACAGAAATTCTTATCACCCAGTAATGTCTTGAGCTTCACCTTTTAACTTTTGTATCATGGTTTTTCCCTCAAACCCTCCCTCCCACACACACTGTCTGGCAGGAAACCCAATACTTTCCCCAAAGGATACCAAAGAAGGGTATTCCATCTGTAACTTTTATACACACATTAAATGCAAAAGAGTATACATAAGCTTAACTGACCAGCCCGATGTAAAATAATCATAGCTTTAAACTTGCACTTATAGTGAATGCCATCAATTACCATTGCAGTCTGCCTTAATACTCTGAGGTTCTGGCAGTCTAGCCTGTGTCTTGTATTTATATTTAAATCACGACATCATGGTAGGAAGCAGTAACAGCACTGCAAAAAGGAAAAAAAAATGTTGCTAAAGGGTATCAATTTTTACATATAATCTAAGCCTGGGTTATTTATTTTAACAAAAAAGACAATTAAAATTGTATCGATAACTTTACACTGTCAATCCCCAAATGCTTGTTGCCAGTGTGAGAAGTCGTGTGCTTTGATACAGAGCCATCATAGTGCTGCTGAATTCTGGAGAATGCATCTCACAGCCCTGGGAAGATTTCACCATTGTAATTCATCAAAGCATGGACAGGATGTTCTTTGTAGTTTTTATGAAATCCATACTGTCCATGCCATGTGTCCAGCAAAAGATCCTGCTTGGGGTGTGATTTCAATTCTTGCCAGTGTTCTATCCCTAATGAGATTTAGGATTTATTGCTAGCATATTCTGTTTCTCTCGCTCTAGGAAAATTATATAATACTTCAAGATCTGTCATTTTCCTGCAAATATAAGGTGACTGTCCAACCGATAAGCCCAAAGGGTCTCTCAAAGGCAGAAGCCATTTTCTTTACTACCCCGCCATGCTCCACTTTGAAGGGAAAAAGCCATAAGCACATCAGTTGTCCTGGGGATACAGGTATGTTCAGCCCTGAAGAATCTGCACGTCCAGGTCTAAGATAGCAGTGACACTTGAACACACATTCGCAAACTATATTTCACAAGACTCCAAAATCCCAAAGCACTCTAATTCTCAGTTCTATTATAGCAAGAATAATCGAAGTACCAGGTTAATGTTCAAATATAAAAGTTTAATACAAGGAGACACAATGCTGTTAGCCTCCCTCAGAATCATCCCCTCTTCTTGAACACACTTGTCCTGTCATCCTTGCTGCTCTCTGCAGCAGTTCTGAGGTCCTCTTTCATGAGGTGTGACCAGAACTACAGTGAATGCTGTGGCTGAGTGCCATCCAACTGAAAGGCACGCTCATAAAGACATTTTGTGGTACGTCCACATCCACCATATTCCCTGGGTCTGGCTCCTTATGACTTCTGACTCTTCCACAAAGTCAAAGTGACCATGAAAGGTAAACATTTCAAATCCATTCAGGACATCATGACAGCACAGTTAAGACCCTCATGAAAGAGGACCTCCAGAACTGCTTCAGAAAATGGCAAGAACGATTAGGTAAGTGTGTTCAGAGTGAGAGGGAATGTTTTCAGGGGGCTTCATGGCTCAGAGTCTTTTGCCATATTTTTTTTAAAAATGTAAATATTCACTGTATTTTTGGTCACATCTCACAGTGGCTCAATTTGTAGGGACCAGGTTAGGAATGTGTGAATTATTTTATAATTTTTAACAGCATTGGAATGATGCCTTTTGTTGACAGTATTAACACATTGGAAAAAAGGGCAGGTGGTTATGCACTCATTGAATGTGATATAGCTCAGAGTCATTTGTTTCATCCATAGCCAGCCCTTTGCTGTGGGGAAGTCTCCATATCAACCCACCAAATCATATCTACCCGCCTTCAGCCTGTTCTCCTGCCAAAGCGTCTATCAGGCACTGCAGCAAACTCTTTAAGTCCTCATACATGGAACCCTCAGATCCTTCCATGCACCCTCCGAGATGCACCATTCTTACCATAGTGGTTACTGTTGCTAAGAAATGGCTCAGTCTTGCCAGAGATTAAATGTCTCTCCTTCTTCTCTTCCCAAAGCAGAGTTCTAGAAATAACCATGAAAGGATAAGTGCTCGGCACAAAGTTGAAGTGCCGACACTCCTCCTTAACCTCTCCCCATAGGGAACAGGGAGCTAGCCAAAACTCGTGCCTAAAAGTGAGGTCACATGACTCGTTGAAATGCAGCCACAAATTACCATAATGAGTGGATGGACACTTTCCCCAGGAACCTAACTCTGGTTCCTTTTTTTAATATCACCACAGGTCACGTCCTTTCCAAAGTGCTTGCCAAGCCGGAGAACCTTTCTGCTGCATTCATCGTGCAAGAGATGAACATCACTGGCCACTTTTCTTGGAAGATGACCAAAGCCAATCTCTATCAGCCCATGACTGGGTTTCAAGTGACTTGGGCTGAAGTCACCACAGAGAGCAGACAGAACAGCTTGCCCAACAGCATCATCTCCCAGTCCCAGATACTGCTGTCAGTAGGTGGAACATGTTTCCTCTCTCTCTGTCCTTGGAACCCATGGCTCGCTTTCATGGGCAGGCCATCAGTCTGGGCTGGCTCCCTCCCGATGTGTGCAGTATGGACTGAGTCATACTTGTGCTGTTAAAATTGTAAAATAGTACACACATTCCTAATCTGTTTCCTACAAATTGAGCCACTGTGAGATGTGACCAGTCTCTTCTGAGGAGGATGTTTTGTAAGCATTAACACGTTGCAAGTATTCTGGCGATAAAGAATTAGCATGCACAGGGCCATCATCCTGTTAAATCTTGATTAGTTAAAGCCTACTCCTACAGAGCTTGTCACAGCGGCCTTGTGTGCAAGGGACTTTGTCTTTTTCTTCTATCTCTGTTTACCCTGTGTCCTTCTGGTGCAAGTGGACATGCCCTGTTTGAAGTGTTAAATGGAGGAGAAATAGCTCAAAGGAATTCTGTACTTCTCTTTATTTCTCCCTTCAAGTTTGGCTACAGCCCATGTGAGTTGGACAGTCTTCCAAGCCACTTAATTCCTTGGCTTAAAAAAAAATCATGTGTGGGCTTTTACCCACTCTGAAAACCTTCTTAGAATATCCACCTCTTGCTCCAAAATCCAAAAAGAAGGAAAAAAAAAAAACAAACTTAAATCCTGGAAGGAAATGTTCCATGGAATGAGAAACTAGTTATTTTATGAATGTACAAGGTTTTATTGAGTTTTAAGAAGAATGTTGTTGGCATAAAAATAAACATTTCCAGTTATGCGTCTTGACAGATAGATTGTGTTTTAAGGAAAACACTTGCTCATTCACTGAAATTTGGATGATCAAGAATTCACATCACAAGATGTGGAGTTGAGGACAGTAAACCATGGGAAAATCTCATGTTAAGGCATATAAATAAGTAAATGAAAGATGAAATCCAGCAGTAAGCGCTGAGAACTGGCTCCTTGGCCTATTTTAACTCTGCAAGCACCGCAGCCTGCCAAGCTTTGAGCTAACTTGCTAAGGAGCCGTGTGGCGAGCAGAGCCAGGAAATCTGCAGGAATTATGCTACAAATGAAGCGGTTGTCCGTACCAGGTCATTAATGAGCATCCTATCTCCTGTCCATCCTCAGGATCACCACGTCCTCACCGTGCCCAACATGAGGCCGTCCACCCTGTATCGCCTGGAAGTCCAGGTTCTGACCACAGGCGGGGAGGGCCCGGCCACCATTAAGACGTTCCGGACCCCTGACATTCCGCCCTCTGCTGTGCACCGTGAGTAGCACCTTAGGGAATTACGGAGCCCAGGCAGGCCTGGTGCGTAGGGAGGGAAGTCTTGGTCACTCATGAATTTTTAACTACCTTTGTCAAAAGCTGTCTAGTTGCTGTTTGCTTATCTTTTTTCCTTCCTTCCTTCCTTCCTTCCTTCCTTCCTTCCTTCCTTCCTTCCTTCCCTTCTCCTTCCCTCCCTTTCTTCCTTCTTCCCTCCTTTCCTTCCTTCATCCCTCCTTACCTCTCCCTTCCTCCCTTCTCTTACCCTTTGCCTTGCCTTCCCTTCCCTTTTCTCCCTTGCATTTATTTTCTACATTGGTAGATGCTTTTTGCTTATCTTTTAGTCACATAAATATGGGAGTAAATAGTCTAGAGTTTCATGCCAGTTTGTTTTTTTTTAAATTAAAGACTTTTAAGTATGACACTATCTGAAATGGTATGCAATAGTGCTTATTTTCTTATTACATAGATTTTATTGTCTTATATAACGTGAATTTTCCTATGTTTCCAATATAACATACCAAAATCCACCTACTTAATTTAAATCAAAGAATAGCAAATAAAGTAAAATTGGAAAAAAATATGGTTACCTGCTCTCTCAAATCAAGTCACTTTTTGTTGATTTTTATTATATGCATTGTATTAAATTCTTTCAGCATGAACTTAAAAAGCAGTATCTCAAGATTTGTGTATTGGAGAGAAAATTAAAAATTAGTTCTCATTCTGTCTTTTTAAAAATAATGGATGAAACTTACCTCTATAACATGCTTTCATTAGGATATATAGTAAAACAAAATCTATCATACTGGGAGAATTTAATGGCCTCACATTTGTAGGAGTTTGTATTAGCTTCTTTTTCCATCACTGAGACACACACTCACAATTTAAAGGAGGAGACATTTATCTGGCTCACTGTTTCAGAGGATTTAGTCCATGGTCAGTTGGGTCCAAGGCAAGAACACCATGGTGGAAAGGTGGGCATGGAAGAGACAACAAAGATGCTTAGGTCATGATGGCCAGGAAGCAGAGGCCAACAGTGCCAGGAAGGAAAAAGGAAGGGACCAGATATAATATCCCAAGTCATATTTCCATGACCCACCCAAAAGGGTGCTTCAACAGTCCCTTGAGCAGGTTCCAAGCCAATCAAGTTGGTACAATCAAGATGAAGCACCACAGAACTGGAAGAAATGCCTTTCTTAAATACTATTTATTAAACATGTTAATTAAAAAAAACTTTTTAAAAGAAAACTAAAAAGATCATAGTTTGCTTAAAGAATGATGATTTTGCGTTCTCTCCCTTGTTTGGGAGAAGGAGCAAAGTAAAGACATAAACTGGGAAAGGAGAGTGTCAGAGAGAAGAGAGGGAGAGAAAGAATGAAAGAATATGTGTTTGCACGTGCAGATCGCAGAATAGCAAAGACCATATCATGCTTTAGGAATGAACATTTGACCAGGTCTAATACCAGCACTATAAATAAATAGGGTCCCACATTTTGTGCCATGTATGGACTGTAGAACTGATGGCTCTTATCCTGTTTCAGGACCCCATCTGAAACATCATCATACACATCATTACAAGCCATCTCCAGAAAGATACTAAACCACATCCCTGCCCATCTCAACATTGTCTGGATATGCACACTTGTTGAACTTCACCCTCTAGACCTGTGTCCTTCTACAGTGGTATGGACTGCACAGACACTTAGTGCAGTAAGTATTTCTGCCAATCACCGATGCACCTGGAGACATCTGATAAGTCAACATCCAGTGCAGATGGACAACAGTTCCCTAGCAAAAAGAAGAAAAATGAAGAAGGTGCTGTGGAACTCTGAATTTATCCTTTCTGTCTGTGGTTTTGTTAATTTCTTTGGAATTACTGCAGAATTGAGAGTTCCTTGAATTTGGAGCAGCAAGGTCTTAGAACAACAGAGTAGTGTAACAAATACAGAGGTTGTATGCATACTAAATATACATTTAATCAATCAAACATATTTTTTATTAAATTATTGTTTTGGTTTGCAAAGTCAACGAAGATTATATGGACTTTGGGTGCTTTTTCTTCAGTCTTTAATGAAGTCTGTTTATCATGGGTGTTTTTTTTTTAATGGAAATTTATAGTCTGAACTATACTCATGAAGTTTAATCTAAATAAAGCAAGTTGCTTATTTAAGCACCCTCAGCTTCTTTTCATATAAAGCAAAGTGAAAGCTCCGTCAGTCATTTATCTACAAGACAACCAAAACTCCAGGTACTCCGCACATTAGCTGTGAACCAGATTTTACCTTGCAGAAATGGAAATTGTTTTCTAGGGGTACCTTTAAATGTTCTCTCCTATCTGAGAGATTTTCCTGATCTGTTACATGACTTGTAGTTTTCCTCACTGCAGCAAACAGCTACTGATGTGTTTTGTTTTGCCATCTGAAAACTCTTAATCTGAGGAAGCTATTTGCATAATACAATATTCTCAGTAATGTAAAAATGAAAGGACTTTGATTTTTTAAAAAGGATGACTATCTTCCTTTCAATCCAACTTTACTCTTTCAAGTCTGTTCAATTTTATTGTTTGGAAAATTTCTTGTTTTCCATTCTACCCGCAGAGACTGCAGCCCCAGTCAAAATGTGTTATCAGTACATGGTGTTGAAATGTGTTCTGGGGCACCCTGATCACACAAGTGTTCAGTTTCATCTAGTTATTTTTTTTTCTTGAGAGATTGCACGTATATATGGTCTTAAACATGCATAGATATGTGTCTGTATACTTATAACTATATGTATGTGTATATATATGTACATACACACACATATATATGTGCACATATTCATATATACACAGAGACAATTACATACGTGGGTACTAAAGAAATCGTTTCCATGTTTCACCGGTGGTGGTAGAGGTGCAGTTATTCCAAAATTGATAAAGATAATATATTTCCCCTATCCATGTGAATTCCATGAGAAAAGGGCAGTTTATCAAAGTGAATCACCATAAAAGAAAAGCTTCTACATTCTGTCATCTATGCAAGTACAAGAAAGAGAAAATCAGTAAGGTTATTTCTAGCTTTTAATGAGAGGGCCTGTTGCTCCTCCTCCTCCTCCTCCCTCTCCTTTCGCTGTCTCTGGGACACAGATGGATGCCTGACCATTCCTGAGAACCGTGGTCCCATCTTAACTCAGAGACGCCCTGAGTCCTTCCAGCAGTATTCAAAGAAAGACAGGTGCAAAAATAAGACGGGGAGAAGCTCCTTTTGTCATTACATTGGCACAGATCTTTAGGAGACACAGCACAGCTACGGAAAACTCTGCCCTGTGTATTATTCAGAAAATGAAAAACGGTGGAACTTCTAGAATGGAAGTCTGTGTGCGTACTGAGTGGCTTCCTGGAGCCATCACTCTGGGTTGGATAGACTGAGCTCAGAGTGTTCTCAGATGCCTGGTTCATCAAACCCACCCCCAAACACAACCAAACGCAGCAGAGATCTGAAACGACGATCATTCCAGTACCACTGCAAGCCTTTGAATTTCAAGTTCTTATAATTTCAAAAATTACAACTTCTTACTATTGGCTATGTGTTTTAGCTTTTACCTTAATTTGTCATAAATAAATCTAAATGTGCCTGTGGGGTTTTGTACTGTTGCCTAGCTCAAATGCAGGGTACAAAACATTAAATTACGTTATAAATTTAACTTTACAAGTTTATGAAATTCATGGGATGTTTTTGTTTGGTTAAATGACATTGCTCAAATATCAGTTCAGATATGGATCTGAGGGTATTATCACCCATAAGAAAATCCAAAACAGCTTTTATGATCATCTGATTGGGGTGTAATAATGAAAATTTTTTAGGGTTCTTAGATGAGAACTGCCATTAATGAGATAAGGGACATGCTTCCCTCTTGAATTTTAATAATCTCTAATAATAAATGATGAAACTGTAATTATAGTGTTCTTGAAATTTAAACATGTGAGTACCGTTTTTCATAAAGCACCTTTGGTTCTTTATCTCTATTATATTTTATTGAAAGACATGCATTTTTCTCACAAAAATATATACAGAGGTTGTATTGACTCTTCGAAACATTGAGATCATCAAAAATGTTTTCATCAAAGACAGGAGTTTACCCTCTATACACCACAGTTGTATGCATGATTCTGACTCATGTGACTTACCCCTTACAATGAATTCTTCTGTGCTTCTCTTTTTTCCCAAGTAGAACTCTATGGAATGCCTTTCACAAATCAACATGTAGCCATCTGACTGTTCATTGCTTAAGAGGCTATAATACAGACAGAAAGCTTACAATGCATGACTTTTAAAGATGGATTTCTTAAATAATGCTTGGAGATTACAAGTAAATCTAAATTCTAGAAACCCAAGAGATTGCCTAACTAGCTCCAGGGAACAGGCTATTTCAACTTCAGCACTTTTAACTTGGAGGCTAGATAACTCTTTATGTGGGGGTCAGGGCATTGTGGGAAATTCATCAGCATCCTAAGACCTCTGCCTGCTTATTACCCCTGTGGGCACCGCCAGCTAAAAACCAATGCAGTACAGTGATTTTACTGAACAGAGGAAAATTGGCCTTGGAAGAACCAGCCCTGGAAATATCCTAGCCAACACCTTAATATATTTGACTTCCAGCACCTTATTTTCATCTTTTATGTTCACTGAAAAACCTGAAATCACTGTCCCTGAAAGACTGAATTTCATCTTGTCTCTGATTCATGGGAGCAGAAGTATCAGTCAACCCTACCTACTAGTAAATGCCATTTGTGAAATCAACTTATTTATTTAATGCTCTTTCTTACACTGTGACCACGATCTCCTTGAGTTTCACCATTTCCATGATGACAAACAATGCTAAGTCTTGTTTAGTAAATATTTACGCTGTTACCTGAACTCGAAGGCAGAGTGTCTGCATGTACTTCCAAGTTCATTTTAAGATATAAACAAACAAACCCATGAAGGTGTCGCATCTTATCTGTGGTGTTGCATGGCCATACAGTTTCGTGTGAGGTTTGGACAACCCTGATTGTCTTACTGCTACTGAATATTAGCAAGTTATATGATTTACAGAGTGATTAACAGAGGTCTATATAAAGTTATTATTTTTTTCTTTTTACTTAAATATATTGTAGTGTGCAGATAAAAGAACTGGTCCTTTCTCATCCAAATGATCTGTAGAAACCATGTCGCTTCTTGTGCTCATTTAAAGTCAATATTTGTTTATGTACATAATAAAAAGTCCGATTTCTGTGTATGTCTGTCATGTTATCTAGAGAGAAGTAATCTTGTAAAAAATTTTGTAAAAAAGAAAAAATCCGAAAAGTATTGTAAATAGCCTGATATTCTGTGACTCATTATTTTCATGTTAGAGTTTGTACATACTGATTAGGTAATAAAGTATCTTTAAACCTGTCCAACAAGTTGGCTCACTCATTTCTTAAAGAAACACTTTTTCTTTCATTTGAGAAAAATTGAGAATTTCCTATGAGACCAGGGAAATTCAAAACACTTGACTCTCTCTCTGAGGGCATGAATGGAATTTGAGGTCTGCTCAGTGTGAACAAAAGCAGCTCTTCATTTCAATGGGTATTTTAGAGCCTGATTGTCAACACTTTAGAGTTATTTCACCATACTTATACTTGCATCTCTCACTAGTTTGGGTGCCATTTTTAAAAGCAAGGACCCGCAGCCTCCAGTTGGTTTTTCCTTCTTCAGTATTCCATAATGCAATGCTGGTGAGCACCTGCCTCTATGTCTGTTTTTTTTTTTTTTTTTTTAATCAGGACATCTGACGATGAAGGGTGGCAGTCTCCAATATCTAAGAAGACCACTGAGGGTTCTACATTCCCCACTTTGACGTGTAGTATTTGCCCATGGGTGAGGTATGCTCTTCTATCACGTGAAATAGTATTATCTCAGGGAATCGGGCTCCTTTTATTTTCTTCTATGAAGTCACGGATGTATAGATTGATTTATTCATCCAGCAGACATTTTCTCAGTGTGTACTGTGTACCTGGTCTGGTTTGAGCAGAGGGGCACCAGTAAAGAAACAAGAGCTGTCTCTGTGGATTCATTAGTCTAGGAGAAAATCACAGTAAGAAATTAGGGTAAATGTGACAAAGAAGGTAATGGTAGGGACTGTGGTCAGAAGAAAATGTATTGTGCTACACAACGCTCCTGTAAGATGAGGCAGTCCGTCAACACCACACCCATGGGGTGATAGCTCACCTGATCCCTGAACCCCTGAGTGCTAGGCAGAGGGGATGTTGCATCCACAGAGATGAGTAGCATAGTGAGTGGGAGGTGACACAAGGACTCGGGGAGAGATCTGGGAGACTGTGTAGAATTCTGAATGATGTGTAGGAGTAGCCTTCAGAAGACAAATCTGGAAACAGAAGATCAAGTAGAAGATGATGGTCTTAATTCAGGTAAAGGTAAGGAGATTAACACAGTGGTCACGTAGAGGGAGACCCAAAATATTTAGGATGTGTTGGAAACTGAACTGACAAAATATATTAAATGTGGTGGTAAGCCAAAGGCAGCAAGAAAACTTGACTTTTAGGGTTGAGGCTGAGCTACCTCTTTTCTTAAGCAATTCATCATGTTTCATATTATAATCTATTCTTAAAGGTTATAATTTTTTTCCTAGCAAAAATCCCTTAAAAGTTTGTGTCCTGATCCTGCCTAACCTATTATATTACATCTGGAGATATTATTTTGATGATTACTTACTAATTTTCAAACACTGGAGAGAAATTATTTAGAAACAGTCTCAGAAATTACACCTATGGGCTGGGCAAAGTGGCACACACCTGTATTCCCGGCAATTAGGAGGGCAGGATTATGGGTTAGAGGTCAGCTTGGACGATACAGTGAGTTCAAGACCAGCCTGGACTACATAGCAAGACCCTATCTCAGAAAACTAAAAGTAAAACTGAACAGAAAGAATGAAGAACAATGAAAAGGAAATACCACCTGAGGATATAGACATAGAGGGCCTTGTCTTCTTGTAGGGCTATATTTATATAAAATGTGCAGAAAAGATAAATCCAAAGAGATTGGTAGTTGTTGGTCAGTCAGGAGTGGTAAATAAGGGCCTGCTTCATGGCGATGGGATTTTTTTGGGGGGTGGCCATGAAAATGCTTTCAAACTAGATGCTGTCTCTGGTTCCATAACACCACAAAAGCACTCAATGCCTCTGAATTATATATGCTGAAGTGGTTCATCTTCTGTTATACTACTTCTGTTTCAAAACAGAATTAACACAACCACCTAATTTCTAAACACTAACTCAGGTGTCTGTTCTAGTCAGTTCTAATGCAAGCACCACTGAGTGACCCTAACTCATGGTTAGAGATTCCTCATTGCATTGTAAATGATCTCTTCAATTTTCAAATGAAGAGCAAAACTGATGCCATCGGCACAGAATTTTACTGGCCCCTCTCTTGAAGGGAAAGTTGTAGAGAATAGAGAATTTGTTTTGTTCTACATGAAACCATATGTAAAGCTAGCTGCTGTGTGTCCCTACCAGGCCTGCAGAGCAACCCCACCAGCTGCCTGAACCACCTCACGGCTGTGGTTCTTTCAGAAGTGCTGTGTCTTGGGACACAAACACTGGGCTGGATGTTTGCAAGAAAACATGAAAACAATTTATTCCATTTTCTTTTACTTTGGGAGCTTCACTTCAGGGTCAACAGATGTTTAGGTTGGTAGCAGTGCCATGGTGGGGCCCCAAAGCCCTATGAAGACTTTCTTTATTACTGCTTTAGACTGTTGTTTTTGCAGGAATGAGTCTAGAGAATAAGACTTCTTTACTAACTGAGGAACAATTTTATATGTCCCAGTAATTGACAGTCTGTTATTGTAGGAGTGTTAACTGTGGGTGACTGAGTGAAAATTTAGAAAAGAACTGGGCACACATGGAAGGTGTCTGTTCTTTCTCTGCCTTGTGTTCTGCAAGGCAAAATGATTTTATGGATATTGGGAAGATTGCTTTTGGACATGTAGAATTAAGTTATAAATTCCAACGTGCAAGCGTGCATGCACACGCGCGTGTGTGTGTAAATATCAGGTAACTGGGTGTAAGGGACAGAGGCATTATAATTCTTAAACCAATTTAATTCGAGTTCCCATGCTTCCATACTCCCTAACACCCAAGCCATGGGAATGATAGAATATATTTTAGGGTAAGATGAAGAAAGTAAAAGGTTTAAGTATAACAGGTTCTGATCGATATAGAACACAGCAAGAGGAATTATAAAAAACAAAGACTGACATGGAAATGAGCAGAATGAAGAGGAGGCTTGGAAAACAGCACAGAAAGAATCCAATGGGTCAGGTGGTGAGGACATAGGATGTTACCAAGGACTGAAGAGCATAGTTCTTTCGCATAGATAATCAAGGGTCAGAGACCTGATATGGTTGCTGCATCAAGTTTTAGAATCAAAGCACACTGGAGCAACTGTTACCAAGAAAAAATTGCTAGTATGTAAGTAGTTGAGGAGTAGAGATTGAAGAAGAATAATATGCACTTCTGTTCCCTACATACTGTAACATTTAAAAGCAAATCTAAGCTCTCCATAGGTGGCTAATCTTCCATAATGTTTTAATTTTTTTTTTATTTTGATGAAAGTGTAGATACATGTGCAATTGTAACACGCACTTCTCAATGTTTTTTATCTAATTTCCACAGTGGTGATGTTTTCCAAAACAATATCCTAAGCAAGAAAGTGACTTTGATAGAAATCATTACTTTTTCTGGTCTCAGTAGTCTCACATACACACTCTTGGATGTCTGTGTGGGTGTTTGTGTGTGTATTTATTTCTATGTGGTAGTATCATATGGGTATAAACCATTGTGTTTTAAGCAGCTGAGCATCTAAAAGACACACAATTATCACAATATATTAGTTTTAAATAAATATAGTACATTTTGCCTGTTTCCCTAAGGCTGAATACAATTTATTTCATGTGTATTTTAACTTCAGGGCTGTATGGAAACAATCAATTCAATATGTATTTGATGCTGTCTTGAATTTTGGTCTGTGCATTATTTTCAAAAATTAGCCAAACACTTAACAAGTGTGTCTAGAGAAATATATGTTGCTGGATGGAACTAAGTAAAATCTATAGACTGGAAAAATTACTCCACCAAGAGGACTCTTGTGCCTGTTTATGGCCTAGAGTGGATTTGAAGAGATAAAAAGAATGGTGAAATGTATTATTGTTTAGAATATGAACCACTGCCCCAAGTAGAAAAAAGAATCAAGTTTCTGAAAAAAGTAAGTTTTAAAGAATGAGTTCTGAGCAATCAGCTCTGATTATTAGCATGACCCTGACCTGGGGTCAGAGGCTCTCGAAACTGGCTGAGTCTAGGGACCCCAGGAGAGCTTTTAAGAGGACCAGTGTGATCTGGCACCTTTAGGTCAAGAGTGAAGTGTGGACGCTGGTGGAATGTCAATATGTACTTGGGTGTGATGCTCCAGTGATCATATAGAGGTCATATTGAATGTGAAATATTAGAAACATTCCTATGTGTAGCATGATTGAAGCCTCACAGGTTTATTGCATGGGAGTGAACTGAAGTCCCCCCCTCCGCAAGACACTTTCTTTTGCTCTGTTAAGTAAGACTGCAGATGCATGATAGCTATGGGTAAAAATTATTACACATCTTCAAACTTTCTTTTGGATGCCGTGGAAAGTCTATTATGGGAAATACTAGCAAAGCACAAGGGAGTCAAATATAATTTTGGATGTTCTAGAATGTTAGCAAAAATTACTTCTTTCTTTGTGACCTTTTGAAATAGCTTGCAAGGCGCAGCTGGTGGTGATTTAAGGACAGCCAAAGACAGCCAATTACAATTGATCCATCATTATGCTTAATAGCACCAGACTACCACACAATCCAAAGCTGATGCTGGTGTGACCTTTTCATTCCCCATATCTCCTTCTCAAACAGCAGCCAATCAAACGCAACTGGCTGCATTATGAACAATGGAAAAGACCTCGCATTCCTTTGTGGAGTGGTCTGCCTTGGTATTGAACTGGTCAATACAGTCTCCCTGGCCCTATTGGACAAGGCCATTCCTGTACTCTTTTATGATGTACTGGGGAGATTGCCCAAAGAAGCAACTACCAAAAGTAGTATTTGAAGAGGGCTGACACCCTGTAAGGTGACACTGTGTCGCTGCCTATCTTCATTTCTCTGGCCACCCATCTAAGGCTGGCAACATTTTAAAGCTGATGACAGGGAGGCACAAATTATTTAAGTCAATACCTCAAGGCCAGGTGTCTGTGAATGGCAGGTCTGAAAATGAGCCTGCACCACCTGGCTCCAGAGTTCTTTAGGTATCTGTCAATCTCATACCCAACAGCCTGTCCTCCCATAAATTCAGGTTACAAAACACTAGCAATTACATAGCCTATTACAAGTAAGCACACATGCATGCATGTAAATATGTGCATGCTTCAAATACTAAGGATATATGCATGGATATATATCATATAAATGAATATATATATATTTATGTATCATATAAATTAATATATATAGTCATATATAGAAACACTATATATATGTGTGTGAAATACATGTGCATGTGTGAAATACTACATACAAAAAATGTATACACACTTCAGAAAAAGAAAACTAGTATGATGTTTTTTCAATAGAAGGTTTCGCCCTCATATCAGGGACCCCAGATGATGTCATATATCCCAGAAAACCCACTACACTGCCGGCCCTTTAAGAAAAAATTGAAAAGTCATGTACTGTAATCTCAATAACAAAGGTTACCCAAGCAGCAGTTAGCTTTAGTAATAAATTTGTCTGGAAGCTCATAACCACCACTTTGAGCACCTCTTGTCACTGTAGAGCCTAAAGGTAACTTGTATTAATCTCGTGATGCTCCAATAAATTTAGTATTAAAATATTTATAAAGGTTCCTCTAGAGACCATACTCACAAGTGAAATAAATCAGGATCGCATGTGTAAACATCATAGTCTCCCTAGTGTAAGAGACTGAAAGAGCAAATAAGGTACAATACATATAGTGAAAGAAATAAAATCTGCTCAAAAGGGAAGAACAACTGGGATTGGGGGAAGTAGAAAAGAAAGAAGGGAAGAAGAAAGATATGTGTGTATACACAAGATGGGTAAAATACTTGTACTACTAATTCCTATCAGCTCACCGAAAGGAACCCTTAGTGCTTATATTGTTTGATCAATTTTGCATGCTTGCACCTGGTAATCTGAGCAACTGCTTATTTAAATCCATACATCAAGGTCAGGTAATCTGTGAAATGAAGATAACAATATGCAATACAAAGACCATTATCCATTTCCTGTTTTCTTGTTTTGAAGTTCTGTATCTTTTTATTGGTGTTTATGTCTCTTTTCTGTCTCTTTAAAACAAAAAAAATAAAATAAATGAAGTATTTGTACAAACTTTTCCTTCCCTGAAGTGTGTATACATTTTTGGAGGACTCTGTGCATGTGCGCAGTTGCTTCTTGCATAAAACAGTGAGAATGTATAGGGCCATGTACATACATATGAAGTGTCTCCCCTACTGTGTATATGGTACTAAATAGTACCTGTGTGTATTGGGAGAGGAAGTTGAATGTCTGTGGAAGTATATGTTGAGACCAGATTTTGTTTTGTTTTTTGCTTGTTCTTTTCTGCTTTTGTGTTTTGAGCTACACCTCATGGACTGCATCAGAATCTTGATGACATGAGTGGGGAAGGGGGGCTTCGACGTTCTCACTTGGTTCTCAAATGCATGTGGAGAGACAGTTGCTGCTATGTGGGCTCTTTTAAACTCTCAGCACAGAACTAAACACTCGCAGTTTACCCAAGGTCTAGCTTTCCTGCAAAATTTCCATGCTCCCAACATGGCTACTAAAGCATACACCCCATGCCTATTATGTTCGATCATAAGTTCCTTTACAGATGCTTATTAATTCCCTTTCTTCCTTTCTGTCCAGGTAGCAGGAGACAGAGGGCCATTGTTTTAACTAATTTACACACAAGTATTTATCCCTTCCGTTCTAGTGGCTGAGTGGATTTGGGAAATGTCCGGAGACGTACTGCCAAAGACTCAGCCAACACCTTCCTAATAGTTACTGCTTCCATGTTCACAGTCGCCTGTTCTGTTCACAAAGATTTACTATCCTGAAATCTGCAACTCTGCACCAGCTCCATGTATTGATCAACTCTGCTAAGTAGTTAATTGGATGGTGGGTTTATAAATCTGCACTGCTATTTAAGAGGAAAATGCAGGTTTTATGAAGAAAGTAGAGTGTGTAAAGAGCTCCAAACACCTAACACCAAAATAAATGCCCAAATATAATGAAAAAATCAATAGATGGGCAAATGAATGGACACTTCTCAAAAGTAAGGGAAACAAAGAAATGCTCAACATCTTTAGCAGTCAGGGAAATTCAAATCAAAACTACACTGAGATTTCATATTGCTCTAGTCAGAATGGCTCTTACCAATACGAGAGCCAGTAGAGGAATCCTACACTACTGGGTGACAGTAAAATTTAGAGCAAATACTAAGGAAATCAGTACGACAATCCCTCAAAGCTGTACGTAGAACTATAGCTACACTCAGCTATTCCACTCTATGATAGTGGAATAGTGTAGAACTACCATTACACTCAGCTATTACCACTCAGCCATAACTCAGTTCACCAGCTTGATTCTTTCCATGATTCTGGTAAGAAACCAAGCTATATGAGGGAAATGGATAAGACAAATGTGTTGTATATAGACAATAGAATATTGTTCAACTATAAAGAAGAAGGAAACTATGCCACTTGCAGGAGAAATGTGGAATGGACGAGATCAGGGCCGTTCAGTGTGGTATGGCCGTAGACGAAATATGTGGCATGGAGACGATCACTTTAAGTCAAATAAGCCAGACTTAGAAAAACAATATATATTTTCCCCAGTGTGTAGAATCTAAACAAACAAACAGTAACTCAAGGATGGCATCTAAGCAGAGATATTATTATTAGACAGCAGGAAGGGAGTAAGGGAGAGAAAGGAGAGTGTATAAATGTGCATGATGGAGGGATTGCTATGAGCAACATATGTTACGTGTGTGTAGCAAACAATGAGAATTAGATAGACTTCCCCTTGGCAGGTTTGACATGATTAAACCTGCCAATTTGCGATAAGAATAAAAATGGTGAGACTAGTGCACTTGGGTTATTCCCATGTGTTATGGTTGGTACATTGTGTCAACTTGGAAAGTCTAGAGGTGTGGCTGTCTGACTCAGCAGGAAACCAAGGTGCTTACTTTGTATGCATTCTAAGCTGTGGAAGAGGAAGGCATGGAGATTATGTGAGTGCTACAGGCCTCCTGGGTGACGGTAAGCTGTTTAAAATGTAAGGGAGGTAGAAGGAGGCTGCTCACCGTCACTCCTCCCTTTTGCTGGTTGTTTTAGCTGTGCTCTGCTGCCATGAACGTTTGCCCTCTGCCATGTGCCACTCTGTCTCAGAACCAGCCACATATGCACTGAAACCTCCACAAACTGTAAGCTAAATAAACCTTTCCTTCCTTCATTTGGGCATTAAGTATTTTGTCTCAGCAATGAGAGAAAAGTAACCAAGACACTGTGCTTGCCAATTCAAATTACACTACACATTGAAGATGCATTTTTAAGGTAGTGAAAAGTGAATCAAGAGAAGAATAGATTGAACACACAGAAGTATTGGTTATCCTCAGTAAACTAATTACAGCTTTTTCCTAAATTAGCTACCTGGGGTGGTTTAAGGATTAATAGTTAGTTACTAGTATTGGGCCCTTGTGGTAGTCGTGTTACAGGTATTAGTTGTTCAAAGTCATTCCACTATTTCTCTGAACGGAGGTACCACATACAGTAATACTTCTGTTCATAAATGCTTCTATTTGCAAACATTTCAGTTCATGGACAGAAGCATTTGGTAAAACTTTACTTCCATTCACAAAGTTCATATCTGGTGAAGAACATGACCATGGCCATCTTCCCCACACAAACACAAACACAGCCAGCTTCCCTGCTCTGGCATGTGGTCACGGCTTGCTCTGACAGAGATCACTGTCACAGACCTCTGCACACTTGCTGTGAAGTTTTTTGACGTGCATTTTCACACATCCAGTACTGTACAGTATTATTCAATCCAGCCTGGCTCCAAAGAAAGTGCAGAGTTAGGACAGTGATAAAAAAGAAAGTGCAGAGCACCAATAAAGGCCACAGGAAGGTGTAGCTACATCATGAGTAAAGTCAGGTTAATGTTCTCTCTCTTTGTACTATAGTGTGCTGGATGAAAAACACATACAGTTCAGACTAGACTACCCTTATTTACATGGGACCTTATGGGAAAAGTTGACCTGGTTTCTAACCAATTCAGCTTGAGACCAAAACTGTGGAACAAATTAAGCCCATGAACCAAGGAGCCACCGTACAGCCATGCCTTCTTTATTACTGCATGCACTTGTAGCACTTCCTGCATTTAAAACCCAAGGGTGGGACTCTGCTTCTGAGCGGGTGGAAAGATGCCAATGCGTTTTCCTGCTCAACCGTGCATCATCCCTCATACATGTCTTTGGTTTCCTCTTAGAGGACCCAAAGCCGAATCTTGCACCCTGGCCAGGGGTAGCCCATGCCGGCCTTGTGGTTGTCTTCAAAGTGCATGTGGGAATCCTCTACCACCATGCAGACAAGAGCAACTTTGTCCATTCATTTCCGCTCCTGAACTATGAGGGAGCTTTCCAATCAATCCTGGCACCAAAGACAAGAGTTTATCTGAGTCCACTAACAAAACTTTGCCAATCTGGCAGTGTGCTCTGGGGCTCACCTTCGTGCCTATTGATGACTCATTGATTGGTGGGGAAATGTAGGTGGACTATGAAGGAATTCAGTTCTAAAGGCCCGCTGGGAATGAATAAGACTCTCTTCATGTAAATGACCAGGCCAAATGCTCTCAGGGCCACCCAGGCTAATCTTGGAATGGAACTTGGTGTCCATTTCAGTAATTATTCCCCAAGGGATACATCTTTGGAAAAGGTCAAAATTCATGTGTCATCATTAGTGTCTAAACTTTACCACTCTGACTGTAATTTGTATGGACTTCCCATTAACTTAAATTGGATTTCTCAATAACTTAGTGTTCATCCACATTTTTCTGTACAACAAATGTCATTGGATGGGAACACTTCAAGTTCTCTCTCTCTGTAAATTACTTTAGCTGCAGCAAGACCTTTAATACTTGCCATGCTATAAATTTTATTCAAATCCAGCCAATGCCATTGATTCAATAACTCTAGAAAGCCTGAAGGATTTGAGGCCAGTTCTGGTGAATCCAAGTCTGTGAGTCTGTTCTGGATTTGATGAAGGCCAGTGCAGATTCTCTGGGTCCATTCTGGTCAAAGAAATGCTGATAGTTGGAAATTTTCGTTCACTTCATTTTGTGCACTAATAGAGTTATCCAGTATTGGGTAATAATAAGTCACTTCCAGAAAGAGCTGGGGATAGCTGAGAAATTGGTCTCAGCATAATAAAATTGTGGGGTCACAGAAAGAATGTAAATGCAGGCAGAGAAAGCTAGCTTCTAACAGAAGGAGATGCCATCTGAGAGTTTTTAGAAAGGGGACCATGAAGACATGTTCACGCTGTGACTTTATGAAACATGTTTTTTGGCTTTCATGCACAGTTCCTGGCTCATTACTCCCAAGGTCCTTGTTAGCTCCTAAATGAATAGAATTAAGTTGGGGCACATTCAACCTCAGAAGCAGGATTCAGAAAAATCTCTCCCCCCTTCTCTCTTCTTATATCTTTCTATCTGCTCATTCCTCCCACAAGACAGGTCACGTAAACTCGAATTTTCTATTTCCCAAGGTAAGGGTAAGGGAAGCCAAAAATATGCTCCCCATCTTTCCTGCCTTGCTGTCTTGGAGGTGACCCAAAGTAATTCTCTAGGGCTGAGAGTGTAGCTCAGTGTTGGAGCATTTGCCTAGCATATGAACGTCCCTGGGTTCCATCTCTAGTGGGAAAGAGAAAGAAACAGAGAGAGGGACAGACAGACAGAGGGACAGAGAAATAGAGACAGACAGACAGACAAGGTGAGAGACAGAGAGAGAGAGAGATCTTGAAGTTTTGGCCCCCAGACTGCCATTTTTTCCAAGTGCACAAACCATTGGAAGGCAGGGTCTGGTGGAATGTCCTCAGGGGACTGGGAACCGTCCCTTGAAGAGCACTGTGGAACATCGGCCTCTTCTTCTTCCTGACCCCTGCCCCGTAGTGTAAGCTGGTTTTGCACCACCACGTACTCCCACCAGGGCACGCTGCCTCACCACAGGCCTGAAACCCCAGGGCCAATCAACTATGAGTGGGATCTTTCAAAACTGTCAGCCAAAATGTGGCTTTCCTCTCCATAAGTCACGACCTCAAGTATTTCACTATAGTGTCAGAAAGCCGGCTAGCACACCTATCTTATCCAATACTAGGTCACATGCCGCGTACTCTGTGAAATGTCCGTCATCCCCCTTGACAAAGAGTACTACTCAGACAGGCCAGGAATTGGAACAGACAGGCCTGGCTGGGTTTCCCCACTTAGTCTCAGCATCAGCTAGATCCTTTTCTCAGGTTATGGTTGCTTATGCTTCTATGATGCTCTTGCAGTGATGTCTCCATAGAAACACAAAAGTCAGAGTGTGGAGTATCCAAAGTGCCACATGCATAGAAGTCCTACTGGGTGTGACACCCAGGGGAGGCACGGAAAGCCTGCATCCATCCGCTGCATCCATAACCCTGGGCATATCCGTATCCTTTGCAGTATTCTCTGTAAAAACCAATCAGTGTGAGGAAGCATTTCCCAGAATCTACGAGCTGCACCACCCAGTTAAACAAGCCATGCAAGGGGGTTCTGGGATCCCTGATTTATAGCACCAGGAAGCAAAGTGGGCTTGTCACTGTCAAGGGAGGAATCTTGGGGACTGAGTCATCCACCTGTGGGCCCTAATGCTCTCTCCGGGTATTGTCAGAAAGGTGTCTTCTCCAAAGAGGTAAAGACATCACATGATCCATGCACACCCATGTTCATAGCCACACAATTCATAATGGCACAGTCTTAGAAGTGTCCTAGATGGCCCTCAGTAGATGGGTGAATAAAGAAAATGTGAGTCATTTTTAGAAAATGAGTATACTTTGTGACCATAAGTTAAAGAAATCAGACATTAGACACATAATTTTTTTATTCTTCCTCAGACAGGGTCTTGCTGTGTAGTTTAGGCTGGCCTTGAGCTCACTTTGTAGCCAGGCTGGTCTTGAACTCATAATGATCCTCTTGCCTCAGCCTTCTCAGTGCTGGGATTACAGGCATGCACCACCATGCCAGGCCATGAGGCCCACAAGTTTTCACTATCACATGGTTCCTCTTATACGAGAAACCCGCCGTATACATAAAGAGCAAAAAAAAAAAAAAAAAAAAAAAAAAGATGGATGATAGGAAATCGGAAGAGAGAACTTTCTCAAAAAGGAAGGGTACCAAAAGCTGGAGGGAGGAGGTGTGAGGGGAGGGAAAGGAATTGAAGAAAGGAATTAAGACATGTTACACACATGTACCAATGCCCCACAGGAATGGACTGCAAACATGGGTAATAAAACAAATTTTTTTTAAAAAAAGAACTGCATGGGGTTAGACGATACCCAGCTGGTCCTGCTGGTGCTGTCAAGCCGGCTGCTGGTTTGGTGCCAGGGGTGAACCTAACTACACATTTGTTGTTGGAACCGATCTGTGCTGTGAGAGCTTAGCAGGGGAAACTAAGTCTGTGTTTGCTTTTCCTCTGTGCACAGAAATCTTAATAAATTTAATCGGCAGGTGGTACAGTGAGGTCCTGTCAGACAGGATGGAGTCCCAGCCCACTCTACCGGGCCTGGGCAAGGGACAGGGATTAGCATGCCATGTGGCCAAAGAGCTGTGGTGACACCCAGAAGACGTCTGCTCTGCCTGACAGGTGAGCACTTCCTGCAGAAATTCCAAGGGGACGTAGGTCACTTCCAGCCTCAGCACCACAGCCAGATGCGTCTACACCTCCTGCAAAGCAAATGGCTTGAATTACATCATTAGTGCCGCTACTCATTGCCTAATGCCTCGGAAACAAATTACCACAGACCACACGGCTTAAAATAACACAATTTTATGACCATACATTTCTGGGCATAGTCTGACCGTGGTCTTACTGGGCCGAAGTGTTGACAGGCCACCTCTGTCAAGCCCCACGGGGAGAATGCATATTCTCTTCTCTGCCAGTCCCTAGCAGCTGGGTCATTCTGGGATCCATCCACTTTCTCCCTCTTCAAAGACAGGCTCAGTGCACCTGGCATTATCACCTCACCTCTCCTGCTTCCCACTTCTTTTTCTTTTTCCAATACTGAGCCTGCAACCCAGGACATTAGCACTGAGCTACATCCCCAACTCTCCCCCCCCTCCCCCGCCTCTTTTGTGGTCAGACCAGAAGGGTCTTCCCACGTTGCTAAATTGCCCAGGTAGAGCACACACTTGCATTCCTCTTGCCTCGCCCTCCCAGACTACTGGAGTTACACTTTGTGTGCCTCGTCTTTTACTTTGAAGGGTCCTTGTGACCACATTGAGCCCGCTCAGCTCAAAGAATCGAGGAGAAGCTTCCCATTTTAAAGCCCCCCAATTAGCAATGTTAATTCCATCTGCAGCCTGAATTCCTCCCTGGCATGTCAGCTAACATGTCTACATATTCTGGAAGTTAGGATATGTGCATGTTGGAGGGGCTGTTCATTTTCTTAACACAGTATCTGAATATGTTCTCAGGTTAAAACATCCAAAAGGTGCACAGAAACATATGAGATATGAAAAATCCCCATTGGTTTGTCCTTTCTCAAGTACCAGAGGTGTCCCTGGTTAATATTTTTCTTACGTATCCTTCTGTTCTTTCCTCTATTGTATGTCTTATTGGGTAAATTTCCTCTATTCTTTTTCAAAGTAAAATCTACTGCTGTCTTACATTCAACCAAAGAAGATGTATTATTTTCCAAGTTACCTTCGTTATCTATTAACACATCTTGTTGGTGTTTCCATATAAGTTTTCTATAAATCTTCTTGTCCCTTTGAAATAGAATGTCACGCATGGGAATATCATAATTACATGACCATTTTCCTATGGGTGGAATCTGAGGACCTTTGACTGCTATTCATCACTATAATTATGTTCATGTGTATAACCTTGCACTCATGTCTTCATGAGCATGTGCTATTTATTGGTCCCAGTGATAGATACCTCTGTATCTATCACTACCCCCATTCTTACACATATATCTCTTGGTGTATCTGGACTTGCTGAGAATTTTAGAGTAATATCTAACCCATATTTTAGCCTGTGTGCTGTTTATTTTGAGAAGTCAGTACAGTTCTAGCACCGATTTCTGTGACTGCTCATTTCTCCACCTCCTTGTCACCATGTCTATTGGAAGGTTTTTAAATTGTGGCCATCAGTTAACAAACAATATCCCCGCATTGCGTCCATCTTTCTTTCCCACCTTGCTAAAGAGATCCAGCCATTTCAGGAAGGTGCCCTGGATAGTCTCCATCTGCCAATTGCTCAGTTACACGATTTGCTAACTTCCATTTTCCTTTAAAACCATGTTCGTACATGGAAATAAAGGAGCTCTGTCTGATTCTGAGCATTGGCTGTTTTCTGAGTCGCATGGAGTCAGTCCACTCTGCTGTTTGAGTTGAGGTTGTGTTTGTCATGTCTGATGCACAGGAACTGTCCAGCTTTCATGGAGCTGAGCCAGGCAATACTTTGTTCCTCTATCCCAGGGTTTGCACAGCATTTACAGAGAGCCCTTCCCAGTACTTGTCGCAGCCCAGGACATTTACATTTGTAATCCCATGAAATTCTAGCGCGTTGATTCCAATCTACCACTTCCAGTGCAACCCATGGCAAGAATAAAGACACTAAGGCATATCTGAAGTTACGGGGAGCCCAGAGATCATAAGTCCAGCCACAATGAAGGCCATCTGGAACAAAGGCCTTGACCTAAAGCTAAACTCAGTTGTTATTCATTCATGACCTAGTTTTAGGTCAAGGCCTTTGTGGTTTGAGGATGAGTCACTGTAAGAACTGTGGGAATTAGGTGAGTGCCATGAGCTGGGCTAGGTAGGAGGCCTTAAATCACCCCTGCAAATGCAGAGGGACCGATATGCAGAAAGAGTAATCTGCATAACATAATTGAGATAGTATTTAATGTTTTGAGGTATATGCTTCAGCTCTGATGTGTAATCTTGGAAGCCCCAGGAAGTCATAGCCTCTATCGCAAGGCTCTATCCCAGCCTACAGCATGGGGCATTGGCTCACACATCCCACCTCACCCCAGCTCAAACATGCCTGCCATCTTCAAAGATTACCATCAGCTCTTAGGCTAGACCAATATGCATTGCTTAAAGCCAGTTGAAAGGATAAGGAAAAGTCCTAGCCAGCTCCATACATATGAATACATGGAAATAAGATCAGCCTCAGCCAAAACGGGGGCAATTCCTCCTCCTTCAAGGAGAGTCCCCTAGGTGGTTCTCCACAAGTGTTTAAATGACTTTTCTCTTGTTTAGTAACAAGAACTTCAGAGTTGTCCATATAGATGCTTTTCAAGCATTTGTTAGTTGTTATATATATTAGAAAATACCTCTCTCCTGTAAATTTACCCAATAAGACATACAAAGAGCATAAGATCATCTTTATGATAAAGTATATATCCAAGTATTCATTGGTTTCCTTCTAATAGTGGCAAGTTTTCCTAAATTCACATCAACTCTTCCTGCAGAGAAAAAAAAGAGTATGCAGGTGCCAAATGGCTAGAGTTTGTCACTAATTCCCCAAGTTCCTGTGGGAAATGCCTTCTTCCCAAAAATGGTATCTAATTAATAGCATCTAGGTGTGTTGGAGATGTTCTTTGGGATATCATATGGAGTAGTAATGTGAATGCCTGACATAGTAGCCAAAGCCATTGTTAGAATTTCTGGTGGATTTTAGAGTGTCAGATGGTCCCACAGTGATTTCTTTAAATACATCATCATGAGATCTTTGTACCACTTGACATCTTAGATCATCTTCTCATCGTGTCTGTAGACAGAGAGAGGCCAGATATTCATCTACATTCCTCTGTGGCCAAGAAGGCACAAAGCTACATGCTGATTTCATTGCACAGAAGTCTCTTCATAACCGGAAGGCATTCCTCGTGGGATGTTACATTATTCTGGACTTACTTTTTCAGTGCACCTAGCAAAACTCTTCTTGCTGTGCTTTTCAAGAGATAGATACATCTGTCAAGGTACTGGGAAATCATTCTATTGTGCCAAAGGAAAGGAATCAAGGAATCTTTAGAGAGAGGGAGAGAGCAAAAAGGGAGGAGAAAGAAAAAGAAAAGGAGGGAGAGAGAGGGAAATAATCACCGTTTACAGCTTGAAAATCATGAAGCTTCACCGTGGTCACTGAGTAGTCATAAAAAATGAATTACTAAAGCCGGTCCACCTTGAAGAGCAGAAATTTGAGCCTCTGTTTGAAGATAAGCTCCTTAAATAAAAATTGCCATCCTTCCCACCTTCCTGCCACACATCTGAATTCAGTTCTTCCTATGAACAAACTGCTCCTCTCATTTGCACCTATGTAAATAGGCCCAGCACAAGGAAAGGCAAGAATGTCTGTGATCATTTGCACTGTTTGGCTTTTTAGGAAACAACTTTGCTGTCACCACCATTTCAAATTGTTCTGTGGTGTGTGTGTGTGTGTGTGTGTGTGTGTGTGTGTGTGTGTGTGTATGTCTGTCTCCTTCTTTCCTTGGCACATTGGAATGCTTTCCCAGGTACATTCATGACATTCTCTTGCTCTCTCTCTGTGCTTGTGTGTGTGTCTGTCTCTCTATCTCTCTATCTCTCTCTTACTTTGTTTACACTTTAAATGCACTACCCATGGACAGCTCCAAATTCTCCAAATATCATCTCAAGTAACCATTCAGCCTCAGCCAACAGGCAGGACTGAAGAAGCCTTCCAGAATTCTCCAGAGTCAGCCACCATGAGGCTGTAATCAACTTCAGAAAAAGATAGCTACTGCCAAAAATAAAGCCCTCGCTGTACTTTCATGCCACTAATGCTGGGAATGTTTGTTACACAGCCATGGGTAGCTGACACACCCTGAAACTTGACTTCCTGTAACCAGATGTAGAAAGCAGACTTGTTCCCATCTCCAGTGCTGCATGTGCACCAATCTACTCTACAGTTCACTTTAGCCTACATGTGCCACTCTTATCTTTCTTCCAGAAAGATCCTGGGGACCTCTTCTCCATGCTGGGCATCCTATTGCCTGCCTCTAGCCCCCTTTTGTAGAGGACTTTCTCCTCTCTGAGAGGCCACATTGCGCAGGAGTCAGCACTAAAGCTCCTGGGCATTCTTTCCTGTGTGGCTCTTTTTGTCTAGCGGTGCACAGCCAACATGTCCTTGCTCTGGAATGCTCCATCAGAAGCAGCTAGCCATCCTTTCTCCTGTCTGCTGGATTCCTGCCTAGAAATACTGTCTCATCCAGGTCCATATTAGGACTCAGTCATGAGCTGTTTTCTGATTCAGGCCTTTGAGCTGGTACTTCACAACCTCCAGGCTTACTTTGGGTCTTTCCAAATGGTCTTCTAAAAGCTCCACATACTTTCTAATGTTACTCTCTCCGCCCCTCTGCTCAAGGAAGGAAAGTGGGATCTATCTTAACATGCAGTTGTCTGTCTGCAAAATTTATTTAGCAGTTCCTACTCTGCATTTCCTTGTTCCCGATAAACCCTTTATCTGCCCAAAGATTCCCCTCATGGATCATTGCTGAAAGTATTCCAGCCTAAAATGAGTCAAATGTACCCCATCATCCAGACGAAACTTCCATTCTAACAAAGTTCTCTATTTGGGCATTGAAGTTTGTATCTTAATCATATGCTTCTGAAATGCAGAAGTGGCAATATTCTTTTCAGGCATAAAGAGGAATAGTCTGTCTGTCTGTCTGTTTATCTATCTACCTACCTACTATCTATCTATCTATTTATCTATCTATCTATCTACCTATCTACCTACCTACTTACCTACCTACATACCTATCATCTCTCTGTCATCCATTTATGTAAGTAGTAACCAAATGCTAATGATGTGGAGGAACGCTTATGATTTGTACCTAGATATCCCCCAAGACCGGCATGTGCTCATAGCTAAGGCTTTTGGTTAGTGGCTCGATGATGAGGGTTTATTCCTGACTTGATGTTAGAAGACCAGGCTGGTGAGAAGAGGCTGGTCACTGGGAGGTGACCTGGATGTGTCTATCTGCTCATTTCCCTCTCTCCTGCCATATTATGAGTAGCTCGTCCTCTGCCCAGGCCCTTCCTCCATGCTTGATTTCCTCAAAAAGAGCCAATGATAGAATTGCAGGTGTCAGGAATTGTGTCTCAGTGACAAGAAAGTGGCTCAAATGCCCCCTTCCCCAGTAAAGATAGGCTGTGGCCTTCAACCTATTAACACTGCGTGTGATTGTATTTGCAAATACGGTTATTGGGTACTCTAATTAGTTAACATACTAAGGACATGCTAGAGTAGGGTTAGCCCCTACAGCAATAAAGTTAGTATCCTGATGAAAAAAGGCTGGTGGTAGAAGGGTGCACATTCAATCCCAGCCTGTGCAACTTCAGGAGGCCTTGTTTCAGAATACAACCGAGAAGTAGACTGAAGATGCAGTTGGATGTGAAGGCCGTGGGTTCAATACAAAGCACCTCCCCAAAGTGGCATGTGAGCAGCACAGATATCTAGGGTTACAACGCCATGTGAATATCGAACAAGAGATTGGAGTGATGCTGTCACACACCAAGTGTCATGGTCTGGCGGTTATCTGCAAGGTGAACAACACAATACAGGACACATATATTACACCGTTATAATAGTCACCCAAAGAATCATATACAAGAGAGTGTGGGAAATCTGTCCATATACTGGAGACCAAAGAATCCAGCTAATGACCTGAATCCCATGATAATGTCCTGCATGAGTCCAGCTGAAGACCTAGAACCCATCACAGTGCCTTCTGAGAATCCAACTGGAGGTGCAGAGCCCCTGACAATGTCGCAGGCAAGCCTGTTTCACAGATCTGCACTGGAAGGCCCAAGAGGAAGGATGATGAGTCTATGATGAAAGGCTGAAGGATTCAAGACAGAAGCCAAAGAGTCTTCACTAGCAGCCAGGAGACAATATCCAAGCTGAAGATGAGGACTGGTGCTCCCCCCAGAAATGGAACCCCTCTGTCCTTCTTTGTTTAATTTTATATCGTCTAGGTGATGATCCACCCTGTGATGGTTCCTCCCTATACTAGGGTGGCTCCTCTATACCCTATGGTGTAGAATTGCTGAGCCAATTGCTGAGCCAAGTTTAGTTAAGATTCTAAACTTCTCAAGTTGATACAATAAATCAACCACAACATCAAGCCACGTCTGTGGCCACCAGGAGCTGAGAAGAGGCAACAGAAAATCCTCTCCAGGACCTTGAGAGGGAGCATGGCCCTAATGATACTTTGATGTCAAATTTTCAGTCTCTAAAACTGTGAGACAACTAATGTTTATTGTTGTAGGTCAGCCAGCTGTGGAACTTCATTGCATCTTAGAAAAGATGTGGTTTTTGCTCTATAGGAAATTTAAACTGTCTCATGTCAAAAGAGCTCAAAGGGCTTATTCCATTCTATTTTTTTGTTCTATATGGTATCTATGCTACAGAGTTTAAGAAAAAAGGCACAGTCAATAACAATATTTGCCAGTGCTTTGAAATATAAGCACCCAGGCTTGTAGGTGCCAATGTGCAGAACTCTTACAACTGTACAGTATACAGTGTTCAGAAATAAGACAGGAGGAAAAAGAGGAGGTTTCATTTCTTATACCTTTCAAACATTTGATAATGTGGAGTTTTCGTCTCATAGTATGAGGAGAATGGAAAATATTTTGCACTTTTTTTTGCAGTGTTGGAAATTGAACTTATGTACTAGGCACGTGCTAGACAATTGCTCCACCACTGAGCTACATCCCCATGTATTGGGAGGGCTTTTGGAGAGTACTTAGCTAAAAGTTACATTGAAAACAATCAACATTATGTATGTGTTATGCCACCCTTTTCCAATGGTAAGTATGCCAAAGCAATGGAGTTGTGATCTACCTATTTTGTGTAAATAATTCTCATCTGCAAGTTGAGAGTAGAAATAAATGCACATAGTGAATGCATTGTGTAGGTTCGGACATTGCAGCTATACACAGTATTACCTCAGTTCATGAACTTAATTATTTCCACAATTCTGGCCACTGCTGTGTTTGTCAGTGGATGCGGAGTTTGCAAATGGAAGCAAAATCTTGCCCCATGCTTCTGCATGTGAATGGAAATGTTGGTAAATAAAGGATTTCATGAACAGAGGCACTGCTGTACTGTACTGTCCAATTTGCTTTCATGAAGCACGGTGCATTGGGCAAGTGTCTGCACAAATGATAATATTTGCACCTTAAATTGCACACAATTTTAAAAGACAACTTATCTCTTTCCCATGTGCTTTAAAAACTGAGTGTCTCTTCAGATATTGAGAAACAGTGCTACATATTGAGAGAAAGCTGAGATATACCCATTAGTGGTGAAACTCCATGGAGTAAATTGTAAGCCTTGAGATCATCTGTAACTGCAAGGCAATCCTTGTTTTATAAACCACACTGAAGCTTGAAGACCATTAGTGGAACAACTCTTAGATTACAGCCAGATTAGGAACTCTAGAGATCTATAGGGAGTGATGAGAACAACTCTGTAGCATTTTGGAGTCTATTTAGTGGGAAATGAGGCTTGAAGCAACAGAGCCCTTCTTTAGATACCAAGAAGGGGAAAAAAAAAATAGATACCAAGAAGGGGAAACACCCTTTAGTAGCATTTCCATTTCCACGAAGTACAGGCGCTTCTGTATGTACATAGAGGATTCATCTAGTGTTACCTGCTCTTGCTATGTAATCGTCCAACAATTTCTCCAAGGAAATAAGCATTCCAGAAATGTTTCATCGATGTAAGAATAAAGATTACTGAGACACTTGATTATTTGTCAAGAAATAGAAGACTTTTGCCTGAATTTATGCCTCATCCGGAAGAGATATTCTGGCTCAAAGATGGGGGCCACCAGAGTTATCCCCCCCTCCTCCCCGGGGATCTGGTCGGTGGTACTGAGATCGGAGATGATGGTTCTTAGATGTGTCTCCTAGACTTGCTGGTCAACCACACTATATAGTAACCAAAAGTATATGTAGAAAGCTTTGTTTTCCCATTCATCTGTTTGTCCTTTTCCTTCTATTTTCAATGTTCTATATAACTCCAGAAGGACTGCTAAAGAGTAATACTTCTTAGTAACTGTGGAAGAGGATTTTGTGAAGGGTGAGAATTCTAGCCTTCCCCTTTCTGGTGCTCCGGCTACCCTTCCATGTAGGCCTGGCACCATGTGTGCTAAAAAAGCAGTTGTGGTGACTTCTTCTTATATCCCTAGGGAAAGCCACAGAAGAGCGAAGACAGAATAAACTTCATTTTTGTTTGACAGTGAACACAGGGATGTTCTTGAGGAGTAGTAAAAGACCAGAAGGCACACTGTATGGAAAAGCAAGGAGAGCTTATTTTGTGTGGGCTGGACTGATTGCCTTCATAAAGTAACAGATACTTATGCTCAGGCAGTTACTAAAACAAATCAGACCGGACCACACCAGACCAGACCAGACCAGACCAGACCAAAACCAAACAAAACACCAGCACTCTAGGAGGCTGAGGCAGGAGGAGCACAAACAGGGTAACTTAGTAACTTAGAGAGACGCTATCTCAAAATTAAAAAAAAAAAAAAGGCTTGGGGATGTTGCTCATTGTGAGGTCTTAGATTCAATACCTAGTACTGCAAACAAACTAACAAAACTATATATTTGCTACTGATTTTTTTGACCAGTACCAGGTGGAAAAATACCACTCCAGGGAAGAGACTTTCAATGGCACGTTCACTGAAGCCTCACCACTGTATTCCAGTATGTCACCTTGCATTCATTACTTAACAAAAACAACAATAATAAGCCAGCTTGATTTTCTGCCTGGTGGAAAGACTCAATGTTCTTCTGTTATCATTCTAAAATCAAAGACAGTTTTATAAATTTTTTTTGGACACTGTTGTAACATGTGAACAATTTTTGTGTTGTAGAAAAATATCCTAAAGAATTCTTCTCTGCTAGTGCCTTATTATATTATAATGTTATCATGATATCTATACTATTATAGTGCTCTGCTAGTGCCTTATTATGTTATTATTATAGTATCTATAATATTACAGATATTTAAAAAAATTGAAACTGATGGATGTAGACAGAAGCTTTGAAAAAAATGAAGACCAGAATTGTATTCTAAGCGAATTTGTAGTGTAAAACTGAAAGCACAAAGTCAACACCTGCTTTTGTAGAAAAAGACGGCTGCAGACTGGCTGGTTCTCCTGAAGTGTAGATAAATGTGACACACTAGCATTTCTGCCTTTGGTATTATGCAGAACCTACGAATACCTCCTACTCAATTCTCAGATTCTGTATTACACCGACCTCTACATAGCAGCCTTGCGTAGCACAGTGATCAGAAGGAAGTGGCTGACCTCTTACTAATAGTGTGTGAAAGGGCGATCATGTGAGATGCGAAACAAAGACAGTCTGCTTATTTCAGTGGTTCTACATTAAACAATATTCTTTATTTCGATTGCTGATATTTAAGATGTATCAAAGGAGTAGGTACCAAAAGATCAAGGCAATCATCCAAGTGTTCTGCGAATAGAAATCTGTTGATGTTTAGTGATTGAACTTGATGATTTTAGTACATTTTTTTATCCAGAAGTCTTTGATTAACCATAAATCATTATCAATCAAGCAAATAATTGGGACAGAACTGCTAAAAGGCAAATTCTGACCACACACAAGCAACGTGGACAAATCTTGTTTCAGGATTTTTCTAATCCTAGTCTTGGCAAACCAAACTTTGAGGATGGGTTTTATTTTTCATCTTCAAAACATAAAATGGATAAAATTATAAACTATGGGGCAATATAGCCTTATAAAGTATCCCCATGCTGCTTAGCAAGTTGACAAGCATAGGTTGTAGATGTTAGGTGAAACTGATGGGGATCAGAGAAACATTCTTAGACTCTAAGAGCATGTCTGTTTGGGGGTCTTGTAGTTTCCACCCCCAGTGAGCAACTTGAGACAATATTTAATCATCTAACAATCTCCTGCTACATCTTATGTATGTAGAGACGGATTTTCTAAGCACATGCATTTTTGTTTTTAAGGCATAAAATTATAAATGTAATTCTCTGTGCTCATGCATAAATTGTTTATCTGGAGCTACACATACACCTAGGTTTTTACATGAAAACAACATTGGAAACATTTTGAAACACTCAAAACTTTTGCTTCATGGGGGATTTTAAATTTGCACTTGTGTTCTTCTTCACCTCCAGATCTGTTAATCATTTATGTCACAGCTGAATAGTGAAAACAAAAAAGATGTAGTTATTTTTATACAAGGGAGTTTAGTCAGCTATAAAGAAAGATAAACTTGAGGCTTTTATAGGTAAATGGACCATACTCATAAGTGAAATAAATCAGACTCACATGTGTGAACATTGTATTGTCTCCCTAGTGTAAGAATCAGAAAGAGTAAATAAGATCCGAAAGATACAATAGATATAGTGAAAGGGAAAGAAACTGCTAAAAAGAAAAGACAATTGGGATGGGAAAAAGGAGAAAAGAAAGAAGGAAGGAAAGGGAATTTCTCTCTCTCTGTATACACACGCACACGACAGCTGAGATAATTGTACTACTAATTTCTATTGACTTATCCAAAGGAATAGTTAATGCTTTTCTTTTTTTGATCAGTTTTGCATGCCTATATCTGGTAATTTGAACAACTACTTTGAATGTAAGGCTATGATTTCCTATCATTTTGCTGTGAAAGGCTGTATCATTTTTAATGTTTTTAAAGTTCTTTTTTTCTCTTTAAAATAAAAAAGAAAAGAAAAATTGCATGTGGAATGATGTGTGACAAACGTTAGGGAAAGCTGATATCATGTTGAGCTATAAAAAGATGTCTACAATTTCTGTGATAGTTCAAGAGACGAACAGTGCTGGTGAAGAATGAAGTAGGAGTTTTTCCACTTTCTCTGCTGACCAGGCTGTCACGTTACAGTTGACACCAAAGGACATTAATAAAACTCTGATTCCCATTTCAAGAGCTTTCCCTTGAAATCTGTCAAGAAACTGATATGTGCTTTGTAGCACTTGATGCGGACTTCATATGCATACTCTTAGAAAACTATTATAAATGCATTTTCAGCAAGATCCGCATGCAACTATTTAAACATCTGGTAAAGAATGATTCCATTCTGTGAGGCAATCAAGAATTGGGAGCCCTTTTGAAGTCCCAGAAAGAGCAATACTGCCCACTGGACTTCTTAGGGTTACATCATGTCTAGAGAATATTTCAACAGACAGGAATCATTGCTTGGCTATTTAAAAAACAATGAATTAAAAACATGATGCATTCATTTCATATTGGTTTCAGTTAAAGTTAGGATCGAAACAACTGAGCAGAACTTTAAATGTTTGTGCATGTGTTTTTTACATGTGTACAATAATGGGCTGGAAATATCTGGCTTTGTTAATATTAAAAATTCAGAATAATATCTGAAGAAAGAGCATTTGCCATGGAGGAAGTTGTAATAACTAAAGCATTTAATGTAACATGGTATCAAGTACAAAGAATATTTTTCTCCTCCATAGGCTGCATCTTAAATGCTAACCTTGAGGGAAATTCTGCAGGTCAGAGTATAGAGGGGAGAGTTTACAGTTCCAGATTATCAAGATTTTCTGAGTCGCATCGTATTGTGTTCAATGGCAAATGACTAGCAGAAGCAACATGTCTTCCCTTAGGAGAACAAGTACTTAAGACAAAATGAACATAAACAGCACATTCAGTTGGAACTTCTAAATTAGTACTGAGATGTAAAACCGCACAACTTTTCATCAGTAATAGACTGATGTGAAAAAGGAAACTCAAAATCACCTGCTGTGTATCTGTATGTAATCTATCTCTATCTCGATCTAGATTGTAAGGTGAATTGCTGAAATGTTCATACACTTGTTTGGCACTATATCTAAACTATCAACTATAGACTACAGACTATAGTACCTATCTATCTTCTATGCTTCTGTGTATGTGTGTATCTATCTATCTATATATATCTATGCATAGATACAGGTATAGACACATAGACACATAGTTTATGGTTTTCTTTCTTTTTTTGGTACTGAGGATTGAACTCAGGACTTTGTGCTTGCCAGGCAGGCTCTTACACCACTGAGCTATCTCCTCAGCCTGATATATAGTGTATAGATACTCAAAAAGTACATATATATATATATATATATATATATATATATATATATCACCTAGTTCACTCTAAAAATTACATAAAAAAGTTTTGTTTATTAAAAATTTTTTTTTACTGGATATTGCTACTGCAGGAAGGCTTTCCTTTGTCTGAGACAGGGTCTCACTATGCAGTTCAGGCTGGCTTGAACTTAGTTTGTAGCCCAGGCTGCCTAGAACACACAATAATCCTCGTGCCTCAGCCTCCTGAGAGCTGGGATTACAGGCGTGCACCACCATGCCCAGCTAGGAAGGTATTTTTGATATATGTGGTTTTCTCATTTATGTTATCAATTTCTTTCACAAATTCTTAGCTAAAATTTTAATTGCTTTTTATTTCTTCAATTATTTTTAAATTACTTTTCTAAGTATAGTGTTAACACCTGTATCCTAAATGTCTCTATAATTTTAAGAGAAGATGATTTAATATTTTCCATCTTCCTATTTTAGTGAGAATCTCCACAGCAAAGCTGAATAAAGTCAGCAATGGCATCCCTCATTTTTCCTGATTTTAATACAGATGCATCCTTGCATTTTTCTTATTTGCTTATTCTGTGAAGCTCAGGATGCAACACTAGTCTTCACATATGATAGACAAGCACTTTGCTCATGACTGTACTCCAAGCCTCACATTTTTCTTTACTGCAGTGTCTGTTGGTAAGTAGTCTTTTTAATGATCGAGTTGTTTTCTTCTTTCCCTACCACAGACCATTTTTAAAAATATATAGGCTAAATTTACCAAAATGTTTTCCCATCATCATCTACAAGTAATAAAACTGATGATTTCTCCTTTGTCAGTAAAATGCACTTGACATGTCTTTCTATGCTGCATTTAGAAATATTGGTCCTGCTGTTACCTATCCTAGAGTTTCCCAGCTAGTAATTTCCTTAGCGTGCTGGCTGGCATCTCATCGAACCCAATAACCACGTAGAATTACTTTATAAATTTTCAGTGAATTTGTACTCACGTTAGTGAGTTTGGGCATTGAAGTTATGGGAATATCATGAAATTTGGTGATTTCCAACTTTTCTTATGGCTTAGAAAAATTTCCGTTTTATAGACATCGTAGGACCTCCCTGTCCCGTTTTTTTAAACCAGAAATTAAACTCAAGCTGTTAGGCAAGCATGGTGCCACTGAACTATATCATCTTTCTACTCTTTTTATAGTTTTTAAAAAATAGATACTTTCAAGTGAAAGTAGGACTCAGGTGAAAGGACCTCTGGGCTTGTGGCATATTATTTTTTAGCTGATGTATACTATTTTTAATGATTGTTTCAATGCCATCTTTGATTATTTGTAAATGCAGTTTTCTGTGTCTGTGCTAAGCAAGTTCATATATTTTTTCTGGCAGTCAACCTTGCTCTTCATAATTCCAGCTATATTGCCTTTAGAATGGACAAAATAGGATCCCTTCAAAATTATTCTCTTTTGGCTGTGGTTATTAATCCTTTATTATTTCATTATCTTATTTATTTTTTGAGTCATCTTCTTTTCCTTAATTTGATATGCTAGTTTTTCTGTTTCTGCACTAGTTTCTGATGAGTGATATTTGGATATTTTCTGATTCCAATGTCTATTCTGTTTAGCAATTTCCACTTCTACTCCTTATTCTCTTGTATTTCTTATTGTAATTAACATTTTTCAAGCTTCTTCCATGATGTTGTAGTTCATCTATATTCCTCCTTTCCTGTGTTCATCGTGAAAGCCAACAGGCTTTGGGATTGTCATGGTTGACACACTGTGTCAACTTGAGTCTAGAAGCTTAACTAAGTAACTCAGTAGTTCTACATCCTGAGGTGAAAAAGACAGGCCCTTACCCTCCTGGGTTGTTGTTCATTGCGTCCATTTGAGAAGTTTAGAAAGTTAACTAAGTGACTGAGCAGGGCTACGGTCCTTACTTTGTATCCATCCTGAGTCTGCACAAGAGGGCACTAACAAGATGTGAGTGCTACACACCCCCTGGGTGGGGGTAGCCTGCTTACAATATAAAGGACGAAAAGAGGCTTGCTCCCACCTCTTTTTGCCATCCTGGACTACTGCCTATGTGCCCTGCCACCCTGCCTTGCAGCCAGTTGATGATAGACCGAAACCCTCCATCAGCTGTGAGCTAAATAAGCCTTTCCTTAATTTTGGGTATTTTGTCTCAGCAAAGACAGAACAGTAACTAAGACAGGGATAAAGAATTAATATATTGCTTCTTCCATAACTGTGGTGATTTGGGCGTTTGGCCTGGGTGTTATTTAGTACAATGTTTTTCTCCAATTTACAAACAATACAGTCAATTCATACACACATATTTTTTTAAAACAAAGTATCATTGTGTTGTTCAGGCAGGTCTTGGTGCTCTTTGACTCAGTTGATCTTGCCTCAGCCTCTGACTGTAGGAGGGAGCCACTGTGCCAGGCCAATCATTAAGAGCATTTTCACCCAGGGACTGGGGATTGAACCCAGGGTCTTCACTCAAAGCTGCCTCACCCAGCCCTTGTTTTCACTTTTTATTTATTCTTCTATTTTTTGGCACCAGGAATTGAAGTTGGGACCTTGCTCTTGCCAAGCAGGTGCTTGTGCCACTGAGCTATATCCCCGGCCCTCATTTTTTTTATTTTGAGATAACATCTTACTAAGTTGCCCAGGTTGGCCTCAAACCTGGACTCCTCCTACCTCAATCTCCCAGACTACTGGGATGACAGGAGTGCACCACGGTGCCTGGCTAAGAAGCTTTTCAAAGTATTATTTTTATCATTGATGTCTGCCTCCCTTTGTTCATGAAAATGTTTTGTAAAATCTGAACCTTCTAGGTTTTGTAGGATTTTGTTCTGGCTCCTTCACAATCATTACATATGTATAAAAGTATACGTACCACCTTTGGTGAGTCTTTCACATGTTCTGAACTTAAAATCCATATTGTGTAAGGTCTGTCACGAGTGAGAGACCAAACAGAGTAAAGAAAGCCTTTTTTGTTGGGCACGGGAGGTCTGCTACAGAGATGCAGGGACCCTCTGAGGAGGGGGCAGAGAGCTGAAGAACTGGGCTCAGCTGAGGACAGGGTCTTTGGAGGTGGTCTAAGTGAAGTAACAGATGCTGACTGGGAAGGTGGGATCATGCATGTGTAAAAATAAAATGGGAAATTGTGGTTAGAGTGAAGAAAGAAGAGAGTGGAAATTAATCTGGGAAGGACATGTTATTTTAGGTTCTGAGCCACATCGGATGGCCACCGGGATGACTTTGGCAGGGTGGAAACCCATCATATTCTGAACATCACATTCAAGTCTATTGTCTTGAATTGAATCAATGCCGTCCATCTCGGCATGCTGTTAACCCAGGCTGTTAAATGGGCATTCGTAAAAAGGTAGGCCCCAGCTCTTGCTTTTTCTCTGATGATGCTTCTCAAAGCAACAGCCAACATGGACTGACATGCTTCTCAGCAACAGCTCAAGTCTTATTTAGACCCAGCTAGAAGTCAGTATCATCAGATACAGTTTTGTACCTGTTTCCTTAGCAACAAAAGAAATCCACACTGGGAGAAAAATGCACAGTAGGGTTTGAGCAGTCTCTGTTTCATGGAAGAAATAAACTGCAAGGTTGTTCATCCCCTATTCTATCGGTCAGATTTCCCAGTGTTGGGACACAATACGTGACTCCCACAACTTAACAGAAGAGAAGCATATTTTGGCCCATGATTTCCCAGGTTTCAGTCCATGGTCAGCTAGGTCCAAGGCAGGGATATCATGGTGGAAGTCACGGTAGAGCAAAGCTGCTCAATTCACGATAGCCAGGAAACAGAGAGAGAGAGAGGGAGGGACAGGGAAAGAGCCAGAATGAAAGCTGTACTCTCCAAAACATCCTAAGAGATCTACCTCCTGAAGCTGACCCCTACAGCAGCATATTCAGCTATGTACATTAACGGGTTAGTATAGTGTCTCTCCCCTCCCCCGATCCAATCACTTCTCTAGAGGTTGCTTAATTCAGTCAAGTCCACAATCACTTTTAATCATCATACCTGTGATACATGGGATGAGTGTGCCTGGATTTACATGCATTTAATGGAAAAAAATCTAATCAAAACAAAGCAAGGAAGTGTAGTAGGTAATGCTGAAATGCAGTCTTTGACCACGTCAGTTATTGAATTGGCCAGTGGTTCAGATTTCTGTAGCTTTCAAAAGGACAGAAACTGGGGAGTTTGTGGCACATAATCATTTCTAAAATTCTCAAATTGGGTTTAAAGCTCCTGCTATAAAATGCCCAAAGTGGTTAGTACAGGACAAATATATTATCCCTTTGCCCCAGTCACATGTTCTGCTCACACAGATCCTAAATCCTATAATACTTACATTGTGATTAAAGACTAAATACTCAGAAAGGAAGTAGACACAAATTGGGATGAAGCCACATTATACTGTCTGGTCTTTCTCAAATGATATGTGAAAGAATAATAAAAGCATTTCTATTTTAAATCACAGAGGCCTGTCTAGAGCTTACCTAGCCATCTGCTGTAGTGGAGGCATCTCAGAAGCTCTTAATCAAAAATCATTTCAGAGGTTATGAGTTCACGTGTGTGTCAGAGTATATACTGTGACAAAGATATTCATTAAGCTCTCTTGATTTCCTGAAAAAATAACCAAACTATGAGTTTTCCCCTCTGGGATCATATGGATATGGTGTTTAAATATTTCAAGGTTTTGCTTATTCAGTTGACCACTTCCTCATTCAAACCGTGGCATAGAAAATCTAAGGCAAAACAAACTTTGTTTGTCTTTAAATGCTAGAGAGTTATAATCATATTACATTTTTTGTAACCAAGATGTTTGTCAGTACACACAGCGAATATATATGCATGTCAGCAATTATTATTACTTTCATCTTATTTGTAATAAAATGTACTTTTATAATGTGGAGAAAAATATTTTCATTTTTCCCTAATGTAAATCAGCTTATTTTTTATTTATTTATTTTTTGCTATGCTCTAAATACACTTGGGATGAATAAATAAAGTGATGGATAAATGTATTTCAGAATATCCAGAGGTTTATGAAGACTGATAGAAGGGAAATAGGAATGGAAGGTTAGATTACTGTTTTCAATTCTTCTAAGGTTCTCAGTCCAAGATTTATACATTTATATACTCTGGTGACTGTGAATTCTTCCACTCAGCACACAACTATGATTTCTCTCTGCCACATTGCTCTTGGGCTTGGGGAGGGTGTTGGATTGGTCAACCAGAAATGAATGGTGGGACACTGGTCTTGATGGAGCCCAAGGTCTCAAGAAGTCTCGGAATTATGTTTCTACTCCTGTGTCCCTGTGATCTGCCATCTTGAGAGCATGTCCCAAGTAGCCATTGATTAAGAGGTCACAAACTACAGGCCAGCCTGGGATACTTATTGAAATTTGTCTCAAAAACAAAATGGGTGGTGGCTCACACTTGTAATCCCAGCACTTGAGAGGCTGAGACAAGAAAATCAATGTGACTTGGAAGTGATCTTGGGCTACATATCGAGATCAAGTCCAACCTGAACTGCATAGTGAGACCCCATTTGTAAATACATAAATAATAAATAAATAAATAGGGTAGTGTTGTAACTCTGTAGAGGAGACCTTGTCTACCATGCATAAAGCCATGGGTGCAATGTATTTAGCAGAATTTAAATTAAGAAGAGTGGCCAATTTCTCTGAAGGATTATATGTCCTCCATTGCCCATTGCTGGGTTTTGAATAATATATTTGCTCAGCATTATTGGATAAATGGATACACAATAGAAAAAATAACCATGGTTTGTCCATAGAATCTCATCTTGCCTCAAAGTAATTTGGCTAAAAGCAGAACAGTTCATAAAAAATAATGAGTTTGCCACAACTTCAAGAGCTGACATGTAACCACATCCCATTTTGGGGAAAGCTCACTCCTTTACAGTTCCCTACGAGGCAAGAGTTGTAGGTAGCATCTTCCTCAAGAAGTTCTTTACCTGTGTTTTGGAAAAATCCAGCAAAAGGAAGGAGCCTTCATTTTGCAGAAAAAGTGAAATGTAAGTGTTACGGTTTGTGTCTAGATGTCCCACCAAGCCTCCTGGAGTCCTAGAGGGCTTTTTGGAGGTGGCTTAGTGTAGAGTTTGTGATTGATTCATGGTCCAATGTTGGGATTATGAGTATGAGTGCTACACCTGCCCTAGGGTGGGTAGACTGCATATAATATAAGGGACAGAGAGCTTTATTTCCCCTTTCTCCCTTTCGTTTTGCCACCTTCTGTCCACCATGAAAAACCTTTTTTGTGCTTGTGGCTTTTTTTGTCTTTGCTGCCATGAACTGTTCCCCTCTGCCATGTACCACTCTGCCTTGGAGCCAACCAATTATGGACTGAAACCTCTGCAAACTGTGATCTCGATAAACCTTTCCTGCTTTAACTTTGAGTGTTGGGTATTTTGTCTCAGCAATGTGAGAAAAGTAACTAAGACAGTCACCACAACAAAAAGAAATGAAAGTAGAAAAGAAGTAAAGTTTTGAGGATGGGGCCTTCGAGACACAGAATAGTCTTTTCTTATTAGAAATTTCATTTTCCATGATTTCAGTTGCCCATATTAACCAAAGTATGGAAATAGTAAGTGGTGAACGCATAAATACACAATTTATGAGACTTAAATTGCACATCATTCTGAGCAGCAGAATAAGTGTACTGTCTTGTGCCAAAGGTGAATCTTCCTTTTGTCCAGCATATCCACATTGCATATCATCCCTGCCTATTAGTCACTCAGTACCTCTCTTAGTTGCTAGGTCAACTGTGACTGTGCCATAGTGCTTACGCTCAAATAAATAACTCTTTCCTTATAAGTAACTCTTAAAGAGCATCACAATGGCCCCAAAGGTCAACAGTATTGATGCTGGCAGTTCAGATATACCAAAGTGAAATCAGAGAGTGCAAGTAAAGAAAAAAAATCATACACCGAGGTTGCTAAGCTTCATGGTAAGGTACTTTTTTAACCTTTTTAGTGAGCTCAATTTGTGAATTAAATGTTATCATAGGTATGAATGCACAGGAAATAACAAAGCATAGACAGTCTTTGTTGCAAGTTGAGGTTTCAGGCATCTACTGGGAATCTTGAAACATCTCTGTGGATAAGGAATGACTGTTGCAAAGGCTGATTAGAGATATATTTCAGCAATTTTTATTTTCATGATTCCAGCCCTCATGGAGACCCTGTTTATTTGATGAGCTATCTATTGGCAATTCCAGGTGAATGTTTCCTCAGAAGGTGCTATCTTAGGGAATGTACTCAAGTGCTATAGTGCCAATATACTTACGTATCAATATACTCAAGTTTCATATGCCTTGTTTGAGGCAAATGGGATTTCTTGCTTTCAAATGGAAAAATGTCATTGCGGTTTATGCTAGGGGCTGAATTACATGCTTTATAATCTCTTATGGCTCTGGCTATGTTTACTACTAACACAAGAAAAGTGTCCACATTGCAGATTCAAAACACTTCTTCAGTTGTTCTATAGATCTGGGTATCCTGAGTGCTGTTATGTTTATGTTTTGTACAGATTTTATGACATTTGAACATCTGGTTGATGTCAGACATTGTGTTGTGTGCTAGGGCACAAAAATGTCAAGTATTTTCCTACCCAATTGGGAAAATAGATGCATATAAAGTTTTAAGATAGTATATGAAATGTTAATGTATACCGAATTTTATGGAATCAGAGGAGAGGCATAACAATTGCTTCCTATTTATAGGAGCTGTATTTTAAAATTTTTTTCTTATTACTGTCTTTGATTGTTTGATCCATCTTACATTCTTATGTTTTATGGAATGAGCAACTTCATTGAAGATAACACTATGCAATATAGTAACCATTGTAAATTTCTATCATTTTGTTGTGAGGTCATGTATCATTTTGGTTGTTTTTGTGTTGTTTTGATTTTGTCTTCATTGTTTTGTCAGTTTTTTAAATTTTTAACATAAAAATAAAAAACAATGCCTAAATTTACCCATTCCTTGCTTTACTCTTTTGCCTGTATGCATTTCTTTTGATTGAACATCCAGAACCTCAAAGAAGAGGAGAAATAGGAAGAGGCTTTCTAAGGAGGTAGGCCAGGAGGCTTTAAAAAGTTTGTTGAACTAGAGCTCAACATCCACAGTTACATTTCAGACCTGTGTTTTAATTGCCATGAATTCTTCACTTATTAGGGAAGCATATGTGAACAAATCCACCCAAACTTACAACTTAGAGAGACATCAGTGCATTGATCAACATTTCATTGCTGGGACAGAATACCTGCCACCTGCAACTGAAAGCAGGAAACTTTTAGTTTGGCTCTTGATTGCAGGATAGTCAGCTGGCTCCCAGTAAGAAAGATCATAACAGGAGAAAGTGGCTCACCTCATGGTGGCTGGAAAGCAAATAGTGAAGGAAGACCTAGAAAGAAAGGAAAAGGTTAAGGACTAGATAATCTTCAGGATCACACAACCATGACCTATTTCCTCCAACCAAGCTTTACCTCCTAGCACCAAATTCCCTAGGAACTAATGCATGGACTAATCCATAAATGGATGAGTTGAGTTGAGCACCCTCATGCTGAAGGTTACCCTGAAGGTCACCTCTGTCTGGCCTTCAACTTTGAACATACTGGATCAAGGATCAAGCCCTCAATTTGAGCCTTTGGGAGACACTTCATATTCAAGGCAAAACAAGCAGATTTCTTTATCTTTCTTTTAGGATAATCTAAGCCATGAGAGTACATTTTTTACATAGTACAGAAATGAAAGTTAATATGGTTCAAATTGAAATTGAAGTTTTCCCTTTAGAAAGCAAAAAGACAACATTAGTATTAATAGAATTTAAATTACTG
Organism: Dinomys branickii; assembly: GCA_004027595.1. Lineage (NCBI taxonomy): Eukaryota > Metazoa > Chordata > Mammalia > Rodentia > Dinomyidae > Dinomys > Dinomys branickii. Next base: position 53,385 of record PVLD010006190.1, read on the forward strand.
AGTTGAATATTAACATTTTCCAGTTTAAATTAAATTTAATAATGTATAAAGAGTAGTAAATCTATTAGAGTTTCAGGAGCATCCATGATAAAAGATAACGAGGCTCTTGTATTTTTTAACATGACTAAACATTTCAGATAATTCCAAAGAATACTTTTTAATATTTTATTTAATTTTAAGCATAAGGGAAGAAAACATATCAACAAACAGACATCCACTTACAAAATAGTGCAGGAACAATACAAACAATAAAGAGTTACAGACAAAGCGGTAGGAAACCAACAATGGTAGTTGTATGACTATTGATACCTGCAAAGTGGTTTCTCAGGAAAACAAATAGACACATGCAATAATAATAATAATAAAGAAGTTTTTTTAAGGGCCTTAATTCAATCATCACTGATATGTGGTGTTTAGGCATATTTTTCAGAGAAAATATGTTAAAAACTTCCCATCTCATCTTTGCCATTCAAGAAAAGTCATTTTTTTCACATAGTTGGAAATAAGGTTTGAATTGAGCATTTCTGCTCAAACAATAAGACTAGCCATATATATATATATATATATATATATATATATACCTGTTCATGCACCTTTTTTTCTCCCAAATTAGCTCTCAAATTTTCAGAACTGGAGGTCACAATGTAGTACATGCTCTTCCACCTTTTTGACAGCTCAATGCTTCAATCACGGCAGGCATTAAAACACATACATGATGCACTTAATTAGGATAATATCCAGGGCTCCAAATAGGGTGTAGTTAGTGTTTTTTAAAACATCTTGCGAGAAATATGCTTGTGTGCTATTTAAAGGTATTGATGCAACTCTACTTAAAAGTCAGCAGGCAACGTCTCATTTTGCCAATGTGGCTGTCAGATGGATTTATTATCTCTGAAAACATTCCCGTAATTCTTTCATATTAGGGGAATTGTAATTGTCCCCTTGTGGATAAATTGTTCCGAACCTTCCCTTGCTTTTTCTGTGGGCAGCCCTTTGAGCTGACTCCCCAAATCCCTGTTCCTCACCTGAGAGTCTTGCACCAGTCCCATTCTGTGGAAAGCAGGCAGGAAATACTGACTCACTTCAAAGAACCAAAATTCCATGAATTAGGAGAGTAGGTAAAAAAGACTGTGGTTTGTTGGTCCCCTGTCTCTTCCTGGTTCTTCTCGGCTGTGTTTTACAGAAGTAATTATGAACTGTCCTATAAAAAGCTCATATGAGGAGGAACTAAGGCTCTTTATATGGTCAACAGCCAACAAAGTGCTAAGTTCCTCCATCTCCCAGCTGAAGAGGAGCTGAATCTTGCCAAATGTGACCCATGTAAGTTTGCAGAAACATCAGTCAAAACAGAAGATGACTGAAGTTCTAGTTGGCCATAACTTTGTGAGAATCCGCCAGTCAGAGGACTAGGTGAGCCACCTCTGAGTTCTCCACCTATGGAAACTGCAAAGTATCGGATATTATTCATTGGAAAAGAGTATGTTTTGGGACGCTTCGCTTCATATTAATAGAGGATTTATGCATCTCTGAAAGTGAGCAATTTGGAAAAAACTCTGACTGGATGGGTTATAAGCAAATAAGAAGTAAATGAGCACAGTGTTGTACTTTTGGCTTTTAGATCTAATTAATATTATGTATTGGTTCAAGTTATCTTCATTATATGTTGTCAGTTCTTGAGAACATGAAGATTATCACAGATGATCTTTGATGATGATATTTGCAGATTTGGTTTAAGTAAGAAGGAAGCAATGTTTGTCGAGGAGCTGACACTCACGGGAATCTTACCTACCAGAAGTATTATTTTTGTGTCCTTAGTCGGCAAGAAGCTGTCAATTTAGTATGAAAGACAGAAATTACTGGGGCAAAGTATGGTATAAATTATGATAGGGTGGAAGTCAATTTACCATGAGTATACAGGCAGAGAGGCAATCATTTCTTCCTTTAAATATTGAGAAAGTTTTTAGTCAGTTGCCTTTTAGAAAAGGAAAATGAAAAATAGACAATGTCATGAGATTTTTCCCCCCTAAGCAAGTCTTTCTTAGCTGGCTTAGAAGGCAAGGCTGATCTTTCTTACCAGTTACTTACGGGTTTTCTGAAGTTAAGTTAGAAGGAAGAGAATGTGCTGATCTTATCTCTAATTCAACTATAAGCAATGCAAAGAATTTACTTAAGATATATGTGCATGTTTTTCATAACAAAAGGATGACTCTACTTCACTACACAGTGCATATTGTCTGATAATAAAGGCAGCTGAGCATGATATCAAAAGGTTCATTAAATGTTTCTTTGATCTAACTTTCAGGAAATGGGAATTTAGATAAGGCAGAAGTGGCTTATAAAAGTGCCTCATTGCAAAATGACTCATATTAATATTTAATTATTTGAGCTGCATTACTTCAACTGCTTTGAATTGGGTACTTTGAATCCCTCATTCTCTGCCTGCATTCATGTATATAGCATGTGTGCATGTGTATGTGTGTGCCTGCATGGTTTTCTCTTCTTTGCTGTTGAACAGCAATACAGCAATGTTATCAATAAGCACTGTGCTACCTCAGCAGACCCAGTAGAATCAGAGGCAGCTTCTAGCCCACTCATTCAGAACCAGTCACACTTTGTAAGAGAACAGCTGAGCCTCAGACTGTTTCTGGAATCTTCCAGTGGGAAAGGGCTGCAATTTATAAGGATGTCGAGATATGTAGGAAGGCACTTTTGTCGTTTTCCAGCAGAATGGACATACTGTAGGTGATCCCCAAGTAATCACACTGATTTCTATAGTTCTTCTGTCTCTGTTCAACAAGTGTAAGACTCTATGCAAATGCCATCTATTGTTAAGATTGCTTATGATGGCCTCACCATGCCAGTAGCTAGCCCTTGTCTGTGTACCTCCATTAGAATTTTCTGAAGCTAGAAGGAAGAGTTATTCATAACAGTATCTCCTCCTTATTCAAAGGGAGGGACAAAAGGAGGGGAACCGAGAAAGCGAGAGAGGGAGAAATTTCTACCCTTGCAGGGAAGATTCATGTTTCTGTTGATTTATCAAAAAGAATGTATATAACTTAGGCAAATTGTCCTGTAGAGATTTTCCAAAATGGAGGATATTGAAAATTTCATGATTTGTTTTTTACCATTACCAATAATTTTGATTAAAAATTGAATAGCGAGCAACTGTCAAAAGTATTTATTTCCTAGTTTGAATATGTCAGCTTTAGGAAGACAGTATTTTTGTGGACTACTATTTTGCATTTGAGTAAGTACTTTGTGGAATAAAGATGATTTAATGTGTTGTGATATATTGTTTTGATATGTGGAAGCCAAATTTATTTGGCTGTATTCCTTCAGCAAAGTCTGGTTTATAATTTGTCACAACTTTTCTGTTTTCTAGACTTAACCATTGAAGATCACATAATTGCTATAGAATTATCACTTGTGAAATGACTCGTATTAATATTTAATTATTAATATTATATCACTTTTCATACTCTCTTAAAATTTTTAATGCTATGTAATATTTTTGTATGTTTTTCTTTGTAGTATTGGGGGCTAAACCCCGGGTCTCACTCACACTAGACAATTTTTCTACAGTTAATCTATATTCCTAACCCTTCCTAACACCTTTACTAAATAAGAATGAACCCCTGAGGGATCTTTTCATCAAGTTTCTCAGGTGTTTCTATTTTCCTCCCTGAAAATTGTCTTCATTCACAATAGAAGACAGAGAAGTATACTTTAGATGGAAAATAAATATGTTTTAGGATCACAAAACTTTATGAAAAATATTAGTACAGTATAATTGATTTACATTCTCCTCAGTTAAGTAAGCAGAGGTAAAGAAGTGCACTAGGCAGCTTTCCCATCACCAGGATGAAGCAGCAGATACAACTTAAATAGGGAGATGTTTAATTTGGCATACAGTTGCAGAGGGTTCATTGTATTATTAGCTGGCTCCAAGGCAGATATCATAGCAGAAAGGCAGGTGGAGTAAAGCTTCTCACTCTGTGGTGGCCAGAAGCAAAGTAGGATAGAAAGAATGCTAGAAAGGATATTCTACAGAAACCAGATACATAGAAAAGGACAGAAACCAGACATAGACCCAGCCAGACACATCCAGAAGTGTTCTTTATTGATTCGCTAGGTATTTTTTAATTCAGTTAAGTTAAAAAATCATGAGTAATGGTAACAACATGTAAATATGACTTTTTTATTGCAAACTTTGGCATAGTTTGCTTTTGTTTTGAAACACTCAAAATAATTTTCATATGGGCATAAGTGAAGCAAGTTTCCACCATTCGGCAGTTCTACATGGTAATTTTGATAAAGCTAAATCAAAAGATGATATTCCTTTGGTGCCATTTCATGATGTTTTTCTCAGTTTGTTCCTTCTATATACTTTATACATCGTTACCAATAATGACATTGTATAATAAATTCTGATCCCAAAATCATTTTAGAGAAAAGATGAAACACCTGCTAGTTCAGCTGCCTGTGTCTGTTCTGAACTAAGAATGTGATAAATTCTAAATCACTGTACCTAATTCATCTCACAGAAAACAATAGAAATGTGCTATCCTGTGTAGAATTCATGGGACTATTACATGTAATACAAGATGTCCAGTCAATAATCACACTCTCTCTCAGGATCCTGGCAGACATCAGTAATCAATGCCTGCACCCTTTCTAAAGGAGACTGAATATAGCCTCACATTTTCTCACCCACTACAGATCATATAGCCATTGTGGGATCGGTACCTTTTTGCATACAAATTCAGCATCATCTGAAGAAGGGTAAATCTGCAATGAGACTACCTTTAAAAATGGGATAGGGACCTGGGACTATTCCTCATCCAAGAATGACAAGACTCAACACAGAAAGGTAGCTTTCATCAAAGACTTGAAGCATGCCCTATTGAAGGAGAACTAAAGACACTATTTGTATGTTCATAAGGGAACATCCAGCCAGCACCACATTAACTAAGGGATAAAATTTAACACCATCAATAATGGGACAGAGAGGTTTCATGCATATCTTGATACGATGGACCACATGCAACAGACCATCTCTTTGGGACACTGATGACAAAGATCCAGTCACTGTGGCTCATTAGACAAACTCCCCTTAAAAGAAGTTCAACAAAAATAACTGGCCTGCAATGTTCAGAAATATCAATACTATGGAACAAACAAGGAAGTTGGAAATTGTTCCAGATTAAAGGGAACTGAAGCTGCATGCCGTGAAATGCTGTCCATGATTGTGTGTTATGTTCTGAATGGGAAAAACACATCTAAAAGGACATGATACGATACCAGGGAAAATTTGAATACGGGTGTGAGTTAACAATCTTCCAGTAACATTGAATTCCTGCATTTTGACACTTGTACTAGGTTTCTGCATTTTTTATTCTTAGGAGACACAACCCTATCTTTAGAAATACGTGGGTATAGTGACTTGGACTTAGTTTTAAACAGCTGAGAAAAAAATGTGCATGTGTTTTATACACAGGGAGGCATGTATGTGTTGTCTGTGGGTGTGTATGAAAAGACAAGAGAAGTGGGATGGACAGAGAGAGATAATTATAAAATGACAGAGAGACGGATGAGAAAGACAGTGACAGACAGAAGCAGGCAAACACTGAAACAGACATAGAAGATAGACGAGGGTAGACAGAAACAGAAACAGCAGGACAAAGCTACAAGTGGCAAAGTTTTCAATGTGCCCTAAATCTAGGTGAACATTTAAGAAAATTGTGTCCTACACTTAGACATTTTTCCTATGCAGGACAACATTTAAAAGTAAGAATTTATAAAAAAAAATAACTGGAAGTGAGCAGAAATAAGAAATAAACCTAAATGATATAGCTGTGAGTAACGAACTGTTTGCTTTTCAATGCGTTCTGTCTAAATTTTTTGCTGGCATTTCCTTACAAATGAGTCTGTGATATAATACAATAGTAGAACCATGTTAGCCCTCCTGCATATATGTATATTCATATAAACATACATACATTTTTATCTCTTTCTTTTATTATATCACTTAATGCTAAGGAATAATTGATGACGGGTTATTTGATCAATATTGTATGTCTGTATGTGTTATCCTGAACACACACTTCGAAGATATCAATATGCAAAGCAGCAACTATTGGTGGTTTGTTGTTGTTGTTGTTTGCCTGTTTTGTTTTCTGTCTTTGGATTTTTGGTTTTTGTCTTTTTCTGTTGTTGAGAGGATTAATTGTCTGACCAATTTTGCATGTCTGTATATGGGTTCATATATTTACACTTTGAAGATATCAATGGATAAAGCAATAACCACTGTTGAGACCATGTCACCTTGTCTATAGATCAGTTGTGATTGTACTATTTTTTATGCTAATTGGTGTCTGTTTGTTAATATGGTTTTGTACTTTAAAAAAAAAAAAAAAGAAATGAGTCTGCGTTCTGACCCCAGGGTGCTGTTCTTTTCAGCTTCCTGAGCTGCGAAACTCAGGAACTGGGAAAGTAGGTCCAAGAACAAGTCCAGGAACTTGTGGTAAACATCAAACACAAATTCAGCAGAGTACCTCCTAGCAAGAAGGCAGGAAAATGTACCTGACTCAGAGAAATGCCTAATAATATTTAGGTTTCTCAAGCTGTGTTGGGATTACACTGTTTGTGCTTGCATAATGTCTAGGAGACCTGGAGTCCTTAAACAGTAACTGCAAAACTCTGCAGAGTCCAGTGCCAAAATGTCAAAGCTGGCAATGATTACATTCTCGATTCAAACTTTAATAACCCACCTTCTGCAATGTGCTTGTTTATATATGGTGAGCGATAATACAATGTGGTACAAGCTGCATTCTGTGGTTACTCCAGATTTTGTATAAAATGTTCACAGAAGTAACATTTTTCAATAAACGGAACATGAAAAAATAATTCAATGTTGGCTTTGATAATAGAATCCAAGTCTAATTGTAGGTACACAAGTTGCTGAAGTTACTCGTGGAGTTCAACATTGTTACTGATTTTTTTTAAGGTGTAGTCTTGGCATGAGCTATATTTTGAGGAATTTGGGCCAGAAATCCTCGGTGACAACACTTTCTGTCTGTACTATAAAAATTCGTCCTTTTGTCTTCTGGTCTGAGGGGAAACACAGGGACTATAAAATAGGTAGTGGCAAAGAAACAGGTTTCAATGACATAAATGGCCAGTATGTTCCTTCTGTGTATTTTTCAATGGGTTTTAAGGATAGCGCAGGTTGTTTTAGATAATTGGTGAGACAGAAGAAGGAAAGTGTAAGGATATGATCAACGCATGCTGCGTGCATAAATGGGAATATCATGGTGAACCCTATCAATATGCATAATTAATTAGTGAAAATGGAATGGATAGAACTCAAATGCATTAATCTGCTTACATCAAAAATGCTACTTGTTGGTAAAAGAAGCCATATCTTTAATTAGTCTTGGATAGTCCTTCTTCCCTCTGTCCTAGTGAGAAGTGTGGATCCCTGTGTGCTTACTAAGTCCAGTAAGACAATGATGGACTTAGATATTATACCACAGAAAGCATTTGCTGGAGGATTCAAGCCCAAACATGATGGCTTTACTCTGCTTTGCCTTCTGAAATCCTATTTCTTTTGTGCATCTTCAAGACTACAAATAATATCATGGGTGGAACCTACTTGATGGGCTGCTTTAAGGAAGAACAGTTCCCAAGGAGGTGATAGGGATAACCACTGCACCTGTCCAGCTCGGGAAGCTTCACGAGGAGAAGGTTCTCCTAGCTTCCAAATTCCTTGTGGTCTCTTGAATCAAAATGACATCAGCTGAGAGGTAAAGCTTTGTTCCTGGCAAGTAGGACATGTGGTTCTCCCCAAAGTGTGTGTTACCCATATGAAGATGAGTTGGCTGGCCATCAGCAATTGTCCCATCAATTTCTTGAGACTGGTAGCTAGTTGCCCGTGTATCAATCTTTTATTTTATTATAAAGAGAATAAAAAATAAAATAACAACACAGACAAAAACGAAACAAAGTGTAAACAATACAAATGTTACAGCATTTCAAAATAAAAGGATAAGAATTAACAGTGGTTGTTATATTACATATTGTTAACTTCAACAAAGTTGCTCAGATTACCAGATGTAAGAAAGCAAGATTGATCAAACCATTAAAAAGAATAATAATATTTTTTAAAATATAGAAACTATTCAAAGCTTCACCAAACAAATTGGTAGGAATTCACCAATGACTTTTATACTGCACATTGTTGTCCTCAACTTAGTTGTTCTGATCACCAGATATAAGCATGGAAGATTGGTCAAAAAAGTTTTAAGCATGGACTGTTCCTTTTAGTAAACTACCAGACATCAACAGTGCAATTATCCAAGCTATCCATCTCTCTCTCTCTCTCTCTCTCTCTCTCTCTCTCTATATATATATATATATATATATATAATTTTCCCCCTTCCTTCTGTCTTTCTTTCCTTTCCCTCATCCCAGCTGTTCTTGCCTTTGAGCAATTTCTTTCCCTTTCATAATATCCATCAATCTTAATGAACACCATTTTCAAAACAAGGCAGCTGTCCCTTGGCCCCTACTCCCTAATCACTGCCCCCGCCCCACTCCCCGCAAATTGCTGCTCCACTCTCAGAATGAGGGACAAATTTTAAGAGTAACACATCATGTGATAACACTTAACATTTTTCTTGGGGACCCTAATTGCCGTGCAAACCTTACCTCGTTCATGCTGACTACTCTCCAAGGAAGCTCATTGTCTCATCAATAGGACCTGTTTAAAATGAATGTGAGAAGCACCTTCAGCGTAAATGATGCATCCCCACCAGGCTGGAGCTAGCAGCATTTATCTTTCCCATCAGATCAAAAATGATACCACTAAGTTATTCTATATTATGTTTACTGACTATTCCATCTACTAATCATGATATTATTTGGACCCTGCCTATTTTTATGTTACTAAGAATCTTCGCTTCACCTAAAACCTTAATACTGAGAGGATGCAGAAAGGGTAAACAGCAGATGTCAGCCATGACTTCATTGCATAGAGTCCTGTGAAGTACAGAGCTGAGAATGCTTTGCTGCTAAGGTCACAATCCACGAGGAGACATACATCACTAACACTTCCACTGTGGTTCCTATACATGACCAGTATAAATCTCCTGATGTGCAACGGACAGAAATCTTCCAAGTGGAGGCATTGGATTTCTAAGCCTGCACGTTTTATTTGTCGTCCCTGTTTCCTCACTCGCATTAGTTGGAAGTGTCCTAGGAGGCAGGGTAGGTTGGAGAGTGCTAAGCGATTTTCCACACTTTCCCAAATGGGAGGTTGAGCACTTTACAACTCAAACCCCGCCACCCGCCCAAGCCAGCAAACACAGCCGAGACGGATTATTTGGTATTGTCTTACATACATAACTGTAGTCATAAGATTTGTATTCCTGCCTTTGGATTCACGGGCCATAAATCTTGAGCATGCTGAAGATTTGACGAGAAGCTGGCCCTCCGGGGGTCGGCTTGCTCCATCTGCGTGTAATAGCTCTCCAAGATATTCCAGGACTGTTACGAGTCACACGATACCGTCCTCCTGCCATGATAACTCCGCAAAACGGCAACGCTGCTCCTGTCTCCTCTGACCTCCTGTTGAACATCATGCAAACACTTGGATATGAATTCAAGAATGGACCTGGCTTACCTTTTCATTTCAGAAAAACTGTCTGTTTCTGTCACTCATAACTTTGGTAAAAACACCAAACGAACCATATACTTCCATGGAAAAGACACACCATCGCTATTAGGGATTTGTTTGCTACTAAAGATCGTCTAGAAAATTCTAGCCTTTTTCTCTTCATTTTTGCAGTGCCAAGGATCAAACCCAGGGCCTGTTGCGTGCTAGGCAAGTGCTGTACCATCTAGGTACCTACCTCCAGCCCAGTTCTGGGGTTTTAAAACTTTGAATATTGCATGGGTTTTCTGATGAGACACCCATAATGTAAAGAATTTAAAAAGCAAAATAAAAGAGATGGTAGGAGAGAGGGAGGTAGACTTATATAGAGATGTGGGGGGTCTGAAAAAAGTGGAAAAGGGGAGTAGAAAAATGGTCAAGATGAGATATGTACAGTGTTACCTTGGTTTATGAATTTAATTGATTCCATGATCCTGGGGAAGATGGTCATGGTTGTGTTCTTCACCTCACGTGGAGTTTACAAACTGAAGCAAAATTTTGCCAAAGGCTTCCGCTTGCCAACCAAATTGGTCACGAACAAAAGCATTCATTAACCGAGTTCCTACTGTATGTGTACCAGTTCCCCAAGATGAAAACAAATTATTATGTATCACAAACACCTACCAATGGAAGATTCAAAAATAAAATTGAAACTTTCATTCAGCAGCCACTCAAAGTAACTGAGCTAAGAGATTCACCTCTTGAGACTGGGGAGGTTATATATTTAGGTAAGAAAATCTTTTCAATAGAAGAGAGTGAGAAGGAGAAAACATATTTAGCTTTGACATAACTATACTTCTAAAGTACTTCGAAGGGGAAGGGAAAATACATAGAATAATGACACACCATATACAGGAACCTAATAACCTTGATGAACGTGAACATTATATGCTGTAACATCACGTAAGATTAATATGATCAACAAGAATGAGAACTAGGATAAAGGAATTAGAGGAGGAGGAGGGAGTGAAGGGGTAGGGGAGAGAAAAGGGATTAAAAACCAAAAAAGAAACTGTAGCATGCACCTGTACCCACTCCCCATGGTGACTGAAAACTGCCTGTGCTGCAAATATGGACTAGGAAAATTAAAAAAAAAACAAAAGAAAACCTCATGTATGACTTTTACAAAGCCTCCATGACATTTTGTCACCCATAAATCATTTTTAGCTTTATATAAAATAAAAGAAAACAACAAAAGTGACCAAAGAATTTGTCTTCTTAACCTCTACAGCTGCAAGTGTATGTGGAAAACAAAATCCAGTTGTGTCAATGTTGTTTGGGCATGTTCACTGTCCTGAAATGTCTTATGCAGATTAGCACTCTTGCCTGTTGCACAAATTTCTTGGAAATGATATCAGATGCATTTTTCTTGTTTATTTCCTGCAAATCCTCACCAGTGAAAGCAACTTTTGCAGACTGGGGTCTTGGCTTAGTGGTAGAGTTCTTGCTTAGCAGGCATATGGCTGAGTTCCAGCTTCAGTACACTCAATTAATCAATCAATCAATATTAGCCTTCAGACAGAAGAATGCTACTCTAGAAAAAGATGAACACAAAATAATAATCTATACATGTCACAACCAAATGGATAGCCTTTTAAAAAATTTTAATCTTATTTTACTTTTTTAGTAGTGGGATTGCTCCTAATGTGTTCTCTCTGAGCTAAGTCCCCAGCCCTTTTAGATTTTTTGCATTTATTGTGAGTCCAGGTTTGGCTTGGTATTGTGATCCTCTTGCCTCAGCCACCTAGGGAGTTGGTGTGGGAGACCAGACCCAGAATGAATGATTAATGAACAAGAAGTTTAGATTAGTATAAAGTGTGTTGTGTCTGGCAATTGTCCTTCTTCTTTTCCCTAACCCTGAATTCCTTGCCCAAAGTGCTTTTCTTTTCTCTTTCACACTGATATTCTAAATCAAAGCCTGAGAGATCTTGGCTTCACTGCTGTTCCTGGGAGTCTCCCCAGCACTGGATGTTTCCTCTTGAGATGGTTCTGTCTTTCTCAGTGATTGAACTAAGTCTATCTCTGAGTAATCACTCATTCTCTATAGCACCACAGTCACACACTGTGACGGTTGGGGCTGACAGGTCTGCACCTCCATGCCCAGTAACAAATTAGAACGTTGAATTTGTAGCAGAAATATTAATCTGGGAATCAAAGCTTTTGTTACAAGAAGTTTGTACTTGACAAAGTACTCTTTCCAGTTCCAAAGTTTTCATTTAAGTCTCAAGAGGAAAAACCTGAAGAACTCAAAACATTCAAGTTATGTCTTTACCACTCAAGAGAGAAACAATCCTAAGACCTCCACGTCTAGGGTGGAAACTGGATTGATTTTGACACTTGCATTTCAAAACTCTAGAAGAAATCCATTTAATAAACCTGACTTTAATGTAGTATGACACAAGTAGATAATTTATATAATAATACACAGTTGAGTCATTGAGCAATTTTAGAAAGAGAAATGAATAAATTCTTACGAAGAATTGTGGAAATATTGTATAAAGTGAAATTTATGCACCATAAATCTTTACTTTGGCTCAAAATTATGACACTGCTTTCAGAAATTGATAACATTAAGATGACTCTTCTGAGAATAAAATATCTCTGTTCTGTTGCTTCTCATTTGTCTATATTTATGTACTGTGGACATCTCTTTGTCACCCAGCCTGGACACTATTGTATTATGATCTTCCCTGAAAACCTACACACAAAACATTCAACTTATGAGAACTAAAATGATTTGCAAATGAATGATCCCAGCATCTAAGACATAAATCACTTTAAATTTTGGTCATATGATAATCTCTCACTCTATTATAATCAAGCTATTCTGATTAGACTATTGATTCATCCTGCATGAACCTGCTTAGAAAAAGGTACAGTTTGGAACCAGAATGTCCCCAGAAGTCCCATTTGTTAAAGACTTGGGCCCCAGGTGGTAGCTACTTAAGGAGATGGGGGTCTACCAGGAGGTGTTTAGGCCATTGTGCACGTGGCTTGCATGGACTTCTGTGTCCTGTTGCCTTCTTCTGTCTGTGTTTTGCGTCCTGGCCATGAGATGAGCATCTTTGCTTTCCAATGTCTTTGGTAATCGCCTGTAACTGGCAATTTCATATTCTGTGTTTGAAAAGATAAAGTTTCCAAGTAGGCTGAGGTTGTGATGAAATGCTTTTATTTTCATTATTTTTACATGTGATTTTTTAAAAAAATGTGACTAGGAAAGACAATGGCTGGGTGCTGTAATATCTTTCAGGAAGTCTAATGCTTCTGGAAATTACTGTTTAAGGTGCTATGTTGAATCCAAGGCCGTTTCCAAGTAATTAAAAACTAGCAATTTCCTTCTGACCAGCCATTCAAATTCCTTCCAAAGTCCATTTGGGAAAAATCATGTTCCATTCTGTAGTTAGAACAATGTATTTCCAGGCAACTAAACCTTGTGAATGGTATATTAAATAGTAATGATATTTTATAAGCTCACTTTTTTCCTGAAAGAAATGTGTCATTTCTGCTTCCCCAAGGAGCTTTCTCTCTGTTTCCTAACCTACCAGCCTCTACTGTTTAAATAGATAGTTTCTTTTGTTTACACTCCGCATTTTCGGTTTTAATTTTTTATAATTTTATCTCTCTCCTTTTATCATTTTGGAGCTCTGAATACGCCATGACAACAGAAGAAAAAGCAACACAGTAAATCTCTGTTGAATCTGGAATTCATTTGTAAAAGTTTGAATACATTTCCCATATTCTGCATGTGAAGTCTCTTACATAAACTAAGTTGCAGAACCATTCTTTAAAAAGTGAACCAGTCTGCTAGAATATATGCACACTTTGCTCACTATGCACAAGTCAGAATCAATAACCCCAACTTTTTTTGCTTAAAGGAGACAAAAATGGACTTCCTTACCTGATTCTTATTGTCACTTATAACCATGATTCCCAGAAGTTAAAATTGCCACTAAAATGTACAGCCCTTTGCTATAAAAACAGGCAAAATAAATAGCTATTTAAATTAACACTATTTTGAATATATTTAAAATATTTTTAAAATTGGCTGATTGTAGTCAAAGTAGTTGTTTGCACAGTATAATTAAGGGGGAAAATCAACCAATCACTCCCTAAAGGAGTAGGGATTCCCTCTGAACTGTCTAGATTAGTGAATCAAAATTTTGATTAGTGGGTTCTCAAGAAAATACTTGAATTCTCTGCCTTCGACCTATGGTGTACAGGCCCATCCAAACAATTGCATATTAAAGTCATAATATTTTAAGTAAAACAAATTACTCTCTAATTCTATAGATTGTGAAAATAAAATTTTTAAAAGGGAGGGATAAAAGATTTTTAAGACACATACAAGCCAAGGCTGGATAGGACCATCAGATCTGTACTTAAGAAATGTTAATTTACTTCCTCTGACATGATAGGAATGTCATCTAAAAGAAAATCTAATTGGTAACCATTACAGTGAAAGCAGTTAGTATGGGTAAGAGTATACGGATTTTATTTTCCTCATTTTAACATTATTTACTAGACAATCAGTAGTTTAACCCAAAAGTTAGCAATTAGTTAGTTTATTATGCACATTGAAATAAAACACATGGCAAAAATAATACAAATTTTAGGGAGGGTAGGATACTGTTTTAAGTGTCTTACATTATTCATAAAATGGCATATTATTATTTAAAGTTATTAAAGATGCATTATAAACACTAGCATAATCACTAAATTTTTATCCAAGAAAAGAAATTGTTAATAATTCAACAATGGAGATAAGTGGGATTCTACAAAATTAATTTTTTATGCATATACCAAAAAAAAAATCTTGATTTCTGTTACATCCTCCTTATAACAGGTTGTAACAAGTAATTTTCACTTCAGCTTGACTGGGCTAGAAGATTCCCAGATAGCTGGCGAGACATTATTTCTGCATGGATCCATGAGGATGTTTCTGAGAGGAATTAGCCCTTGTCCAAGTGAGAAAGCCTCATGCAATTCATTGTTGCCCGCATATAGCAAAAAGGTAGAGAAATGGTGAATTCTCTCAGGTCTCAGGCTAGAACATTCACTTTCATCTTGCCATTTTCACACCTTTGGCTTCTAAGTGACCGTCTTTACGACATGTTATGTCTGTTAGGACATCACACTCAGGTAGATGGGTCCTGATTTGCATCAGTCCGTAGCAACCACCAATAAGAAGACAACTCTTCAGTTCCCACAGTGACTATCTCACACATGGGAAATCGAAGGCTTGCTCCTTGAGCAGGGATCTGACGTGGAGATGCTACCATCATATTGATGCCCAAACATGTGCTAAAAGCTCTTAGATACTGAAATTCTCTAGGGTCATGAAAGATGCTAGAATAAAGGATGAAGGTTGGAAAAACCAAGAAAATTACATAAAACCTTATCCACTGTCTTGCTTAATCTACATGGTGGTCCAAAATGACATACATGACACGAAGTAAAGATTTATGTCCAAGACTACTGATTATCTAGTAAATACTGTTAAAATGAGAAAAATAAAATCCGTATGCACTTACCCATACTAACTGCTTTCACTGTAATGGTTACCAATTAGATTTTCTTTTAGATGACATTCCTATCATTTTGTTGTCCAAGAGCAGGGAACCTTTTTTGTTTTTGATGTCCAGTATGCAACAAAAATGCCTCAAAACACTGTAGTAAAATGTTGAAAGTTATAGTACAATAAAAACCAAGAGCCAAAGTGTCTCAGGATAATTCAATGAGTCAAGAATCAACAGTGGATAATTATGTATGTATGTATGTATGTATGCACGTATGTATGTATGCATATGCAGCATATCTAACATAGTTGTACTACTGACTTAGGTCACTTTATTGTAAGGAATAGTTAATGATTATTTGTTTGATCAATTTTTCATTTCTATATTTGTTTTCCTGAGTATACACTTTGAAATTATCAATATGTAATACAACAACCATTGTTAATTCCCTGTCACCTTGTCTATAATTCAGTTTTGATTGTACTATTCTTGTGCTACTTTGTGTCTCTTTGTTAATGTGTTTTTGTTTTTACTTTTAAAATAAAAGTGTCATAAAATGAAGGAAAAAAAAAAAAGAATCAACAGTGGAATATTGACCCTAAGCTGGATCCAAACCTCAGTGCCAGCTGTGTTAGCAATTATAAGGGAAGAAAAAAATCATAATCCTTGATTTTAACTAATTTAACAACAAACTAGTGAAAAATACATAAATCATTATGCATGAGCTACACAATCACTACCTAGGGACACATAGGAGTTTTATTTGCTGCAGTCTCTTCCAGTTTAAAAGAGAAAAATGAGGTCTCTCTTTCTTGGAGTGTGAACTCAAATTTTCTTGGAAGAAGTTGGTCTTTCATTGGACTTAAAATTCTTAATTTTAGGAGTGGGGTGGAGCTTAATTGTAGAATATATTCTTAGTATATTGAACCTCTCAAATTAATCCCCAGCAAAACAGAAAAGAAAAGAAGAAAAGAAAATAAGAGACATAAAATAGGCAACTGTTGAAGTAGGATGTATTCTGAACAGATTGTTAGCACTTTGGTCTAAACATATTTGAATGAGTTTAATATTTAAATTAACGTATGTTTTGAAATATACCACATTTTCTTGTATCTTATTTTTTATTTTAGCATTGGATACTGTACACAGAAATACCCCTTTTATTCTTGTGGGATGTATTCAAAGATCTCCAACAGATACTTGAGTCCAGAGTACCAAATCCTATGCAAATTGTTTTTCTCTATACATCAGTGCCTGTAATGACCTTTAATTTATTAAATTAGATATTATAAGAGATAACAATGAGTCATGGTAAAAATAAAGCAATTACCACAATGACTAGAGTAAAAGATATTTAAGTTTAACAGTAACTCACAACCTGCGGGCCAACTTACAGTAAAAGACATTTAAAACTATTAAATTGTTTCTTTCTGGAATTTCCTACTGAACATTTTCTGACTGTAGTTGATCACTGGCAATTAAAAATGTAGAATGTGCAATTGCACATTCATTCATCTCTTACTCTTCTTGAATTGCAAGTGAATATAGTCATAAGTAAAATGTTTGTAAGTAAAAAAAATCTTCACAGGAATGATTCATAGTTAATATATGTTCAGCAATGAAAAATAGTTTCTGCACCTTCTACCTTACATAAAATATAAGGATGTACAGTAAGACATAATATGCAGTCCTTGCCCATGAGCATCTTATTAACTATCTGTAAGGGTATAAATTCATAGGAATGCGTGCTTATATGACAGAGGGCAGCATATGGTAATGGAGGTCAGACAATAAATTCAGAAGAGGAGTTAGCACTTCTTGTTCTGGAGATTCTCACAATTAGTAAAAGAGTAGTTTAATTCTGAAACGAGAGAGTAGAAATGCTGTGGCTGTGAGTGGTGAGGAACCTCTTTTTGGAACATAAAACTGGAGAGCTGAGAAGGTGAATACACAAACTAGTCTTCTCTGAACCCATTCACACTATTAAGCCCCCTCTCAATAGAGTGTAGTTGAGGTCCATGGTTACAACATGCATGTGGTGGACTGATGATTGGTGGTTAACTTGTAACACCCAGCTAAACTGAACCAATTTGGTGCTGGGTGTGGGAGGCCCACCTGAGGATTGTTGTCAACAAAATAAAAAGAACTGGAAAAAAAAAAAGGTGCTGTAAAGAATCTGTTGGTTCTCCTGGGGGCTATTGGTTCTCCCTGGAGGAGCTTGTCATGCTGGCTCTCCTGATATGAACTTGGCTGTTCTCATTTTCAGAGGAGTTCAGGGACCTCATTGTACTTTTAGGAGGAGCTCTGGTCCTCACTTTGAGCGTCATTTCCATGCTCCGGAGGGGAAAGTAGTGTAATGGTCAGTCTCCTGGAGAGGCTTGGTATGCTGTCTTTCCTCATATGAACTCAGCTGTTCTCATCATCAGAGAAGCTTGGGACGTCACTGTTGAAGAGTATGGCTGTGCTACTTTTTGGGGGAGCTCTGGTCCTTTATTTGAGTGTCACTTCTTGGCTCCAGTGCAGATCTCTCAGCCTGCTAGCACAGATCCTTCATCCCGCTGGCACAGACTTTTGAGCTTCCACCACTGACCGTAGGGCCTTTCCAGTGCAGATCCATGAGACAGGCCTACATGAGACATTGTCATGGGGTCTAAGCCTCCACTTGGACTTATGAGGGTCATTGCTATGGGCTCTAGGTCTTCAGCTGGACTCACACAAGACATTTCCAAGGAATCCAGGCCTTTAGCTGGATTATTTGGGTCTTTAGTGTTTGGACAGTTTTCCTGCACCTTTTCAAACTTGACTCTTTGAGTGACTCCTATAAATAATCCTATATATTATGCGTCCTATATTTTTTCCTTGCAAACCCTGACCACAACAAGTCATGATAAAAATTAGTTAAAATCTTGCTAGGATAAAGGTTTTACTTTCCTGATGTGCTTTAGGGAGCTATTGCATACTGATAATTCCCCACACCCACAAGAAAGGTATCAGACTCGTAAAAAGGCCAGGAGGAAATCAATGTTCCTGTCCTCATCATCTGCCTCAGGAGCACCTTTTTGTTGTTCAACGACTACACAACTTGCAGATGGAATGATTGATGTTGGCTCTCATTTTTCATGCTGCTCAACTGGGATTCTTGATAAAGTTCTATCACAGAAGCTGTCAAAGCACCCCATTTTCAGAAGCGCCCCATCCTGTGAACCTTATTGGCAGGCTCCATGAGTGGAAGTAGGAAACAAAAGGCAAAAAGGAAAAGTAAAAATAGAAGAAGGAAAAATGTGAGGGAAGAGATATGTAAGGGAGACAAGATTCTTTTGTAATCCATTGGTGCTATTTTCATTAACTATAAATGTAGGTTAGTGATTTTTCTTTTCTCCCAATTGTTGGGAGATAAGAGCATGCTCAAACTGTGAGATCATTATTATGTGAATTTTTAATAAGGTAAAATATTCATTTTATTTTCAAAATGAGCTTGAGGTGGTTCATCAGGGATTTCTTTCCATTTTGTGGTTCATGTTCCTGCCCTCTGTGAGCTACCTTTTGCCTTCATTTATAAGTGTCCTAAATATTTTTAGAAATACATAGCATTACGGGTTACAGATTTTCTTTCCACACCTCGGCTCTTACACGTGGTACTAAATGAATATTTGCAATGAGAGAGCTTTCCATTATGGAAGAAAAGAAAGTATATGTACCAAGCACCATGCTGTCCAAGAGCCGTGAGATGAACTACTTCCCATTACATTTATATGAACCAGAATATTGTCTCACACTTCCGCGTGCCATACTACAGTGTTTGATGTAAATCCTAACACCGAGTTTGGAAAGAAAGCTTTTCCTCTCTTGTACCCATGGTCTTGAACTGAAAAACTTGAGTCAGCAAATAACTAATGTGACAAAAGTCCACATTAGCAGAGGAAGAAATTGACACAGATCAAGTGACATTTAAGGATAGCGATGGTTTAGGAAAAGCAAGACATGATAAGAGACTCTAGGGAAATTTGATAGCACACACTAGTTGATATGGCCTCGATATTTTGCAGGAACTATGCATAGCCATGTTTATAGTGGTAGAATTCTTGACAGTTAAATCTTGGAAGTTGCTTATATATCCATTGAGAGCTGAATGGATGAACTAATAGTTTTGACTGCGTTAGGGCTTTCATGATTGAGGGAAATAGCAAAGCAGAAGCAATTATTCCTCTTTTATGCACAGGAGGAACATAATGAAATGACCTGGTGTTTCTGCTGTCTTGGGCTACAAGTTACTTGTAGTGTGATGTTGTGTGCCCTCAATGTGGTGGTGCTGAGAGATGCAGGAACTTTTAAGAGCTGGACTCTAGTTGGAAGTCCCAGGGGCTTGTGGTATTGGAAGGGACTGATGCAGTACTGAGTTAGTATTTGCGAGAATGGATTGGTAGAAAGAGTAAGACTGGCCCCTCCCACTCTTTGGTTTCCTGTCTCACCTGTGTGAGACTTTCTTTGAGTGGTGGCTCCACGACACATGGGTCCTGCCATAATGCCAGATGTGACATAGTCAAGGGGGCCCTCACCATCATGCTGACTGGACCTTGAGCCTCCAAAATGGAATAAGTAAATTTTATTTTAAAGAGAATGACAACAACAACAAAAATACAGAATAACAACAACATAGACCAAAACAAAGCAAAAACAATAAAAATTGTACAGGGTTTAGAAACCAAATGACAGGGATTAAGAGTGGTTGTTATATTATATATTGTTATCTTCAATGAAGTTGCTCAGATTACCAGACCTAAGAATGCAAGATTTATCAAACCATTAAAGAGAATAAAGAATAATAATAATAATAAACATTAGAAATGATATGGACTTTCACTAGACAAGATGGTAGGAATCCACCAATGGTTGTTATATTGCATATTGCTGTCTTCAAATTAGCTGTTCAGATTATCAGATATAAGCATGCAAAATTGGTCAAAAATTTTAAGCATTGACTGTTCCTTTTATTAAACCATTAGACATCAGCAATACAGCTATCCCAGCTGTCCGTGTATATTCCCTTCCTTCTTTCATTCTTTTACTTCTTTCTCTCATCCCAGTTGTATTTTCCTTTCAGTAATTTGTTTCCCTTTCACAATATCTATTCTACATTTTGAGTTTTATTTACTCTTTCAGGTTCTTACACTAGGGAGACAATATGATGTCTACACATGCATGTCTGCTTTATTTCACTTATGAGTATAGTCTCTAATCCAAAAATGGGCATCTGAGGGGGATATGTATTTCTCAGATGAATAAATACAAATGGCAAATAAATATATGAAAAAATGTTCAACATCGTTGGTCATTTGAGAAATTCAAATTAAAATAACCCTGAGATTCCAGAATGGCTATCATTAAGAAATCAACCCATAAAAAACGCTGGAGGAGCTCTGGGGAAAAAGGGACCCTTCTCTGCTGCTCATGGGAGTGTAGATTGGTGAAACTACTGTGGAAATCAGTCTGAAGATTCCTCACAAAACCAGGATTAGAAGTCTCATTTAAACCAGCTATTCCCCTTCTAGGTATTATCCCAGAAGATTTAAGAACATCATACCACAATGATATATGTGCACCCAGGTTTACAGCAGCACAGTTTGTCATAGCAAAATCTTGGAAACAAACCAAAATGCCTATCCACTGAGGAATGGATAAAAAAGATTCTATTTTTATAGAATGGAGCATTACTCAGCTATAAAAAAGATGGGCTCAAGGCCTTTATAGGTAAATAAATGAACTTTGAAAAGAAATCACCATGCCTCAGATATTTTGTTATAGCAATGGAAAATGGACTAATATACTAGGCAGCTGTTAAAGAATAGACTGTATCTTCCTAATCTGTGGCACAGATTAAAGGAGCCACAACATAGAAAGCAGTTGGCCCTACACCTCCCCCAAACACCCAATAGATACTAATTATTACCATTATTATAGGAAAAGCAAATTTAGCGAAGTGTAGCAGTTTGACTAATTTCGTGTAAATAACCAGCTTACTGACTTTTGACTGCAGTCAGCAGCAAACAATCACCTGCAAATTCAGGGTATAGGAATACATGTCTCATTCACCTCTGCTGCACACTAAGAATACAGTGGTAACAAAGAGATAGAAAAGCATGGTTGATAGATGACACCAAACTGGTTTTCTACATAGCGCTGTACTTTTTCTTGCTCTCACTAATCCCATTTGATGGTGAGCAGCTCTCTCTTGGGAGCTGTTCTCAGTCCACGTACCTGACTGGAAGCGGACCGGAGAAAACTGTGGTTTTCAACCACAAGGTGAACTGGCAACCATCTGCTCTCACCATGGTTCTGGGTCTGGAACTATGAATCAGGGAGAGTCTGTGAAAAGAACAATAGACCCTTGCAACTGGAAGGGGCCTCATAGTTCAGCTCTTCCATGTATGGCCTTAGTGTGTGTGTAGTAGGGTTAGAAAATTTAAGCTGCACTTTACACTACTTTTGGTGAACTATTCTATTCATCCTTGTTGGAGATTAAAGAGTGAGTCAGTAGGGCTTAGGAATGAAAGCAAAATGGAAACTTTACAGCTTTTCTTCCAACACAGGGCACATCACTTGGGTGATTTTAAGAGCAAAGACATGATTTCCAAGGCTGTCATCCCATTGGAGCAATTCTTCTGTGGCAATACACTCAAGTTCTTTGATTGGAATAAGACAGCAAATGAAATAAAAAGGATGATGATTTCTAATCAGAAGGCATCATTAGATTGAACCATGTTGGTTTCAGACATATAACGATGCAGATACATATTAAAAGTGAGTATTTAATGTAGATAATGTATTACTCAGACTTTCCACTGTTGTGCCAAAATATGTAACACAGCCTAAAGGAGAAGAAGTTCATTTTGGTTCATGGTGTCAGAGGATTCAGTCCATGGCTGGCCAGCTCCAAGGCAGGAACATCATGGTGGAAGGCCATGGTGGAGGAAAGCTGCTTGCCTAATGGTAGCTAGAAACAGAGCGCAAAGAAGTCAGAGTGGAAGAGGCCAGGGGCCAGATATAGTCCTTAAGGTCACATCCTATGACTCACCCAGAGGAAGACTTTACTAATCTAGGCATCTCTCAAGCCACCCATACACAGTCAAGGTTAATGATTACAGGTAGAAGAGTCAGGTGTCTGCACAATCAGGCTCAGAATGCTCCAGGTTCTTCATTCCTAGACTTGTGGGATTTTGTGCTTAGGTCTGCGGAATGCAGCTAGATTTACCCCCATGCAATCAGACACCCAGAGAAGGGAAACAAATCTGTTGAAAACAAATATGTGCTACTCAGTTGTTTTAGCTCAGCGGTTCTTTCAGGGAGTGGGCTGAGGACTCAAGTGAGAGAGACACACTCATAGCCAAGAAGGCAAAAGAGTTGCTCTCCTAGCTTAGTAGCAGGGGCAGCAATCCTGGCAATGTCACCAGGGCAGGGAATGTGCTGCATGAGTAAGGGATGGCCCCTTGGCTGGGGACTGTGGGGCATGTGGAAGTACTGGAGCACCAGCCGTGGGGAAGAGTTACTATGTTGTATTAACCACTTAACAGCTTACCTTGAGCAACACTCAAGTAGTGCATTTGTTTCCTTAGTATCCCAAGCCTTGCTTGGGCAGGTGTCATTGCAACCAGCTGACTCTTCTATTGAAATAAATTTGATAAAACTATCATTTTTATATTTCCTGTCAGATTATCTTATAAAAGTTAATGAAAAATTTGTGATTTTTGGTCATCCTCTATTTAAATCATTGACCCAGTAATGGGTTACTAATATAAAAGAGGAAAAGCAACTTTAGAATGGGCTTTTGATAAAATTGAAGAAAGACTGGTGACTACTTCACACCACACCCCAGGGAAGAAAAAAGCACCTTCACTCTCATTTTTACCCATTATTTCTTTGGGAGCCAAAGTTAGTGTATTAATGTAGTACATTGCTTTATATGAGGTAAAATAAGAATATTAAAAGGGTATGGAGAAGACTGTGCTTGCAGGCAATATGACTTTCCTGTGCAGAAAATACTAAGGTGCACAAATAAGTCTTACTCCTTAGGAGTGAATTTAGCTTGGTGCAGAATTCAGTCAACAGAAAAATGAGTTCCACCTCAAAATATTAGTAATGAGCAAATGGAATCTTAATACTAAAGGACCATCTACAGTAACCTTATACACATAGATTATTTGGGATAAATTTAACAAAAGCTGAGTGAAACATTTTCCCTGGAACTACCAAATGCTGCTGATATGAATTAAAGTGTAATAGCTAAGTTAAAAGACACACAATGCTTACATATTAGAAGACTCACCATCATTGAGATTGCAGTTCTTCACAGATCATCTGTAGAGTGCAATTCTATTTATATATATACAGCAAGCTTGGTTACACACTATTTCCAAAATGTGTATGCAGTTGCATAGGATCTAGGATAGCAGAAACTTCCTTGAAGAATGAGAGCAAAGTCATAGTTCTGTCTTGACTTGCTTTTGAGGGTCACTGTCAAACTGTAGTAGCCAAAACTGAATTGGCAATGTGTGGAGCTAGAGGAAGGTACTGTCCATACACCAATGGAACTGGAGGGCACAGAACAACATGCTTCACACCCTGAGGGTCTGGTAAACGAGTCTGTGAAATAAATGGGCAGTAGCTATAGCAACAGCAGAAGAGACACATGTATGCATTGCATACATGAGGTTTCCCAGGAGAAAAAAGACAGAGAGCCAAATGCCCAACGGTATTGAGAGGCTTATATACCCTATTTGTAGCAGAGGAGAAAAGGAGACAGACGCAATCTTAGGGACAGCGGAGGGAATAAATGGACCAAAGGTCGGTGTCCATTTTCTTCAGACCAAGGTCTTCTGAGTATGGAGTCACCTGTGACTTTCTTTCCTGTGTCTCCGCAGGGTGAAGCAGTCCCGGAGGAGGAGAATCATGACAACTGAAATGATCATTGAGGGTCTGGTTCCAGGCCAGAGACTGTAAGCTCAGAGGAAACTCTCAGTGTGTTTCAGAGGAGAAACAGGATGAGAGGCTATCAGGCAAAGGCTGGGGAGACCTTGAGTCTTCTTTAGCAAAAGGACTCCCATGCACACCAAAGACCCATGCAGAGGGATAGTATTCTCTGCACTTCTACAGGAGAAAATTGGAAACACACACACACACACACACACACACACACACACACACACACACAGACAGTGCCAAAATAATTTCATGTGGGCAAGAGAAAAAAACTTGAGAAAAATGGGTTATGAGGTGAACCACAAGGACAGTCTGCAGATTACAGCTAAGATCTTTGGACACAATACAAAAGTGTCTACTTGAGACTTTGGAATGGTAAACAGCAGCGGGCACACTGGGGCTGAAATTAAACTCAATCCCCATCCCAGGGCTGAGCTCCATGTGTACTTTCTCAGTTTCCCAGCAGCAGTGACCGGGCAGCTTGGAGCTTGGAACTGGGCAGTGACCGGAAAGCAGCACACTGGAGAACGCCCCTGTCTCCAGCGAGGGACCAGCAAAAGGCCTCCTGTGTGCCGGAGAGTGGGAGGCCATCCAGGTTTCTGCTGGGCTTTCCTGTAGGTTTCCCTTTCCTGGGCCTTCTACATAGAGCCACTGTCCTGATCCTCCGCTAAAACCTCAGACAAGCCCCATCCCATCCCTCCTACCACAGCAGCCAGGAAAAGAGGCTGCTGCTGCCTATCTCACGTGTGGGGATCCCTGTTATTGCTGCCCCTCTTTTATTGCTTGCCGCTTCCACTGAGATGTGACCCTGGCCTCATAGAACTGCGTGGAAGAAGTTCAGTCCACATGAGGAACCTGCTCTCACTGACAGATCAGGTAAAATGCACTAGAGAACGGCAGAATGTGGGGAAGAGCTGGCACTCTGACAAAGAAAAGTAACACAGGATTTGGAATCAAATGAGGTTTCAGATTAATAAGCTTCTTTTCTTTTTCCCCTCTGTCCTTCCTCACTCTCTCTTTCCTTTCCTTTCTTTCTCTCTCTTCTTTCCTTCTTTCCTCCCTCCCTTTCCTCCTTCCTTCCACCCTCTGTCCTTCCTTCCTTCCTTCCTTCCTTCCTTCCTTCCTTCCTTCCTTCCTTCCTTTTTCTTTCTTTCTTTCTCTCTCTCTTTCTTTTCTTCTTTCTCCCTTCCTCCTTCCTTGATCCCTCGCTTCCTTCTTCCCTTCTCTTCTTTCTTCTTTCTTTCTGTTAGTGGTTGAACACATTCTCATGCATGTTAGCCACATACTCTACCACTGAGCTACACCTCTCGTCTCCAAATTGCTGTTAATAGAAGTAGATTTCCTGCCACATTTCGGACAGAGCCATACTTTATCCACTATATATCGGTACTGAGCACCATGCATTTTAAACATTCTTTTTAAAATTCGGTGCACGCCTTTCTATTTTCTATTAGTACATGTTTGTATGAAAGAGTGATTGCATTCGTCGCGGGGAGCTGGCATATGACGACACAGTCATGGGTTTCATTGTAGCAAATGCTACGTGGCTAAAGCAACCTTAATTGTATCCATTTACCTCACTACTCTGCTTTATCCTCCCCTCCTCCAGTCTACTTCTTCTTCGACAGTCTTCTCATCCTCCTCTGCCTCCTTTCCTGTCATTTTTCTCCCCTACAGTCTATATATGACAGAAAACACATGCTACTCATCTTGCAGAGTCTGACTTACTTTGCTTAGCACAGTGATTTCTGTTATCCTTTAAATAACATGATTTTATTCTCCTTTATGGCTCCATAATATTCTGTGGTGTGTACATGAACACATTTTAAAATCTATTCATCTGATGAACTGCAGAACATGAGGATGTGTCGCTTGGGCTGATGCCAGAACTTGGCTATCGCAAACTGTGCCATAACGTACTTTGAGTGTACAGGCATCACTATATAGGAGCTTCCTGTCTTTTACCTGGTGGTCACAGCAGGGTTAATTCCAGAGACAGGCAGTATGGAGGCGGGCACTTGTTGCTTCTGTGCATTCACCAACCCAAGGCCTGGCCTCAGTCTTGAACTGTGCTCGTGGGGAATGACCCAACAAAACCCAGCAAAAGCACTGAGAACTGAACTCTGATGCCAACTACTCCCCAATCTCCAGAAATATTCCATGGGGTGCACATGTCAGGCATCCCAGGGAGACTGGCAGAGGCTCAGGAATGTATCTACCAACCACAGAGAAGAGGGCAAGAAGTATTGACCTGTTCTATGTCAAGAAATAAATGTAAGAGAAATGGCAATAGAACAATTGAATGTATGTATATTGAAAAACTACAAATCTGGGTGCCTCAGAAACCAACATGGAAAGTCTGAAGTGAAAAATTTCTAAAATTAAACAAGAACATTGTGTGATCCCAACTTGTCAAAGACATCTCACAGAGGACACAAAATATATTAGTTATGGGGGGAAAGCTAGCTTCTTTTCAAAATAAACATTACTCTTCATCCAAAGACACTGTCTACATAACAGACAATGAAAACAGAAGAACAGAAGAAAATAATCACACTACATACAACTGTCCCAAATCTTGTCTTTATAATAATAATAATATGAAAATAACTTCTGTACCTTAGGAAAAAGAAAGAAATGAGTGAAAAGCTTACACAGATGATTTTCAGAAAAATGAAATAAAAATGTCCAAGAGAAAGTACTTACTATCATTCATTATTAGATGAGGGGGATTTAAATCCCAGTGAGGTACCACTCAGCCCCCAGGAAAACAACTAAAATTACAAGACTGAGCTGAGCAAACGTTGGCAGTTGGCAGCACTGGAGAAGCATGAAAGTCTCACACATGGTTGGCTATGTCTCCAGGGTGCGCTACTTTGCAAAACCTTTTGGCAGCTTCTTAGAAAGTTAAATACATTCTCATATGACAGCCCAGCAATTCCATCCCTAAGTGCTAAATAACGATGTACGTCCATGCAAAGCATTATTCATAATTGCCAAACATTGGAGGCAATCTAATTTGCTAACTTTTCAGGAGAATGAACAAATGAGCTAAGTTATATTTATATAAGAATGAAATCTTTGAGGAAAAAAAATTCAACTGGACAGTGGCCAGAGAAAAGAGCTTAGTTTCTGTGAATGTCAAGAATTACAGAATATGACAGAGGAATGCTTTCCATTGACAAAGAGTGGTGATACTTCATGATGATGGGAACATAAATAAATGAGATCATTCCATTGGTGGGATACCAGTAAAATTAAGCAAACTCCCACCGGATAACTTGGAACTTTGCTATAATATGGTATAATGCACATTCATGGGCAATATTCCTTGTCCATCAAATACAAGGGGCTTATCTCAATCCCAAGAGCGCTTACAGAGGGCTTATCTCAGTCTCAGGTACCCATTAGACACTGTTCAGGTGGTATTTTTCAAAAGATAAACCTGAAAATTATCCCATAAAAATCCAGTTAAATCAGTCTGGGGCAGGCCTGAACAAGAAATCCGAGTTTCCCATTAATTTCTTGGGAACTTTTGACTGTCTTGACACCTAGGTTGCCATGCAAATTCTCTAGATTTGGACCCTGAGCATTGGGTAAACAAATTACAACTTTATCAGCAACAGCAAAAGTCTGGAGGCCACTTAGGTATTCACTGGAGGAAGGATGCATAAATGTATTGTAGGATACATGTATGATGAAACTGATACTGTACTTAAAACAATGCTCTCAGAAGCACGGTAGAGCATATCTGTGACCCCAGCACTTGAGAGGCTGCAGCAGGAGGATCACTGTGAGTTTAAGGCCATCCTGGGCTACAGAGTGAGTTCAAGCCCAGCCTGAACTGCATAGTGAAATACTGCCTCAAAAAGACAAAGTGAATGAATGAATGAATGAATGAATAAATAAATAAATAAATAAATAGATATAAAGCTATGCCCTTATCTATCAGCAGGACCAACTCAAGCACATAATTCTCTGAGGAGGTAATAAGTCAATAGAATGCAGGTAATATGATAATGCCTACATAAGTTAACATGTTGAAGGCCCCATCTATTATTCCTAGATGTGTATGTGTAAAAAAATTTCACATGCGGATAATAAACAAAGAAGGTTTTGGTAGTAATGTCAGAGAAAGGAAGGAGAGACAGATGAATTGGGGCAATATTTATGGTCAGTGAATTTTAGAAATATATTCAAAGCAAAAGAAGCAAGATATTAAAACAGTGTTAGACACAAAACTGTTCTTTATAACATTCTTTATACTATTCTGTATGTTTTAAAAGTATTTTGTGATTGGAAAGCGTTTATATTAAATACCTGCTAAAACACTAACAAAGAAAAGTCTTGTCAAACTAGCATCAAAATGTAATACCGAAACCCTTATCATCAACATTATTTTTAGAGCATTGTTTTTCTATTTCCAGGCAGGTATTACTGGTGCATTTTGGATCTTGGCTGTCCCCTAAAGACTCATGTCTTAAAACCTTGACCTCAGTTATGGTGCTGTTGAAACTTGGTAGAACCTTTAAGAGGTGGAGACTGGTGGGAGGATTTCAGGTCTTTGGGGGCGTGGTCTTGCAGGGGCATGGCTTTGAAGCTTCCTCCCCCACCCCCCACCCCCGACAGCTCTTCTTTGTTAATTTTGCTTCTTCGCCATTATGTCAGCACTTTACTCCACTGTATATTCCCCTCCACTCCTATCTGGCATCCCCAGCAGAGGCCAAAAAGCAATAGATTTGCCCAGTCATGAGCTGGAACCTGTAAAACCATTGTGCAAAATAAATCCTTTGTCTTTATAAATCATTTATCTCAGGTATTTTTCTATAGTTATAGAAAACTGACTAACACAGTTATACATGAAGACTGTAACCTTTTCCAACAAAGTTTTTCTTCTATTGTATTTCTTCTAATTCTTTGCTTTGCCAGCTTTTCTTGTTTGTTATCAACACAATAAACTCAACAAAAGAAAGAAAGAACTAAGACATTGTAACTGTACTGTTTTCCATATGGTTTACTCATCTTTACATAAAAGTGGATATGGGAGGATCTGATTACACTGTGAACACTGCGCATTTCAGTTCTGTGCTGGAATCTTGTGCTTCATGGCTTGCAGACTCTCACACCCCAGCTTGATTAAGTGTGATTGAGGATACCTGTTAGTGTATTTAACTGCTGGAGTCCTTGGGTACCCCACGTCAGCTGATTCTCAGCTTACCAATAGGTCCAGAAAGTATCCATCTTCATAACAAAATGGAACATTGTTTCTTGAACTGAACATGTCATTTAAACAACTTATGAAAACCTTCCCTTCTTTTCATTTCTCTCTCAGAAAAGCCATTCTGTGGTTGTCAGACTCGCGGAAGGGTATACCTTCCTCCCTTCTGCCTTGATCTCGTTCTGCTTCCTGCCTACCATGCATGGACTGTTTCTCCTCTGTGATGTTCCTCTGCCATGCCAGCCAGCCTTGGAGACCCTGGGCTGAAACGTGTACAGACTGTGAGCCAACATAAAGCTCTCCTCCTTTAAGTTGTGAGTGTCAGGTACTGCGTCTCAGTCAAGAGAAAGTAACTAAGACAACTCCCCACTGGTTTCCTCCCGTGACTTTAAGGATAGCAAGCTCTATGCTTGCATTTTCTGCAGTGCATTAGGGTTCATGCACATTAAGATTCAAGGGTGCAAATATTCCTGGTACATCAGGAGATTTCTTCAAAGGGAAAGAAACTCACATCTCAATCATTCTGCGTGTCAGACAGGAGAATTGCTAGATTAACACCGATTATTAATACTGATGATCGAACACAGAAGTGGTATGAAATAGGCATCTTGATGCTTGTGTAAATACGAGAAATGTGAAGACAGAGAGCTTAATCCTGTCATGGTTTCACAGCTTGTGTGTGGCGAACTCGGTGTTCATACCGTGCACACTTCCTCTGCAGTACTTCTCCCCAGAACCTCTCCCATGCTGCAGTTCTTGCTTTTCTAATGGACCCAGCTACTGCTTCTGTTCCAGTGTGTGCATCTCGGGCCTTCGCTGCTGTTCCTTGGAGTCCACTGTGCTGCTTTGTTGCTGTTTCCAGCTACATCTTATATTGAAGAGCCCTTTTCACCCCGTGTAGCTGTTTCCTAGATCCTACTTCTTCACTTTCCTCAGCTGCTCCTTTTGCTCTTGCTGCTGCACCACCTCCAGTTGTTCCCCCTAATTTCCATCTCTTGCTTCTCCAACGTACCTAGCTGCTAATTAGGAAGCACCTGGTGAGTTCTCTCAGTCCCAAGTAAACTCCCCTGTTTCCCTGTGTGTGTGTGTGTGTGTGTGTGTGTGTGTGTGTGTGTGTGTGTGTCTCACTTTTCTCACACAAAAGCTGCATTGGCTGGAAGGGACGCTGCAAATGGAAATTATGAGGATTTTACTTGGCTGGAGATGACAGTTCAGGCTCCTAGATGCAGTTGTGTGATATGAAAGGAATGAATCAGTAATGCTGTGCTTGAGAGTCTCTCTATACAATAAATGCTTCCCTTGTAAGACTGTTGTGAGACTAGGATGGGTTATACTTATACACTGGATGCCTTCCCAGCCTCACCTGCTGAGCATTTGTTCTGCTTTGCTTCTAACTGCTTCTTAATGTTTCCAACTGCAATTACATCCTGGCTTGGCTCTGAACGTGCAAACAAGACTCAAAATGGGATCTATGGAGTTTCCAAACTGATACTTCTTTGAATGTAAACTTTTTACACTTGCAGTCTCTTCTAAGGTCTCAGCTTCCTTTCCATAAACTTTTTGTTTTTGAATAAATTTTATGCATACAGAAAATTTAGAAAGACAGTGTGTGCTCTTCCCCTTGATCCTATTACCCTAATACTTTTGTCCTCCATATAACAATGGTACATCTGTAAAAATGGAAAAATTAGAATTGGTTCAATGCAATTAGCTGAATTACTCGTCTTACTGGAATTTCCTTAGTTTTTCTACCTGTGCCCATTTTCTGTCAATTCCAAATTGTGCATCATGATGAATCATTGATAATCTCCCTCATTATTTTTGGAGACTTTGACAATCTCTTGTTTTTTATTATATTGTTTGACCTATTTCTTAAAAATTTTTTTTTAGAATTTTAATTTTTCTTATTTCAAAGAAAAGAAAAACACAACAGTATAAAATTGCACAACAAGATAGTGGGAGAGTAATCATGGTTAGTACATTGCGTAGTGTTATCCTCAAAGTAGTTGTTCCTGTTACAAGATATAAGCATGAAAAATTGATGAAACGATATAGTGATTAAGCTTTCTTTTCTATGAACTAATACCAATTAGTAATATCTTTATATCTGTCTCCATCTCTGTCTCCATCTCCATATCTGTCTGTCTGTCTATCTATCTGTCTATCCATCTATGATGTTCCTCAATCTGGGCTTGTTCTTGGCTGAGCATTAGACCATGGCTCTGGGATATGAGGAAGAACATCATAAAGGTGAAGGATTCCTTCACTACCGCAGCTGTGCATAATAAGGGTGCTATTTTAAGAGCCTTTGAGCAATACTTTGCTGTCAATGTCTTGCCCAGAATCTATCTGTGAAACTTGTACAAATTACTGTATCTTTTTTGGAATGCCTTTGTTCAGAATGTCTTGCCCTGTAGCATTCTTTTTTTTTTTTTTTTTTTTTTTTTTGCGGTACTGGGGATCGAACTCAGGACCTTGCGCTTGCCAGGCAGGCACTTATTCCACTGAGCTATATCTCCAGCCCCTGTAGCATTCTTGGTTGCAACTGGAGTATGGGGTCTCACACACATCCAGTGAGATGCTTGCGCAGAGGGGCACACAAATGAATTGAACTATTGGGCAAAAATGAAACAAATGTAAGGCAGGTGGTCAACGGCTACTTTGGAAAACGTTGCTTTGCTCTGTTGGCAGAGGCTGGTGATTCCTTTCTCTAACATCTGTTCTAAACAGCTGTAGCCTTCTGCAGGGAATGCCACCTTGTTCACATAATAAATTTTCCCAGGCATTTGGGGCTCTGTGTGTGGCCCTGGAACCAGCTCAGCCTGAGGTCTAAGCCTGCAAAAATAGAATAATTCTCTCCACCTTGAGAGGGAATCAGGCCTCCCAAAACTTTAGTTTCACTCAAAGTGCCCACACCTTGCACATATTTCCAGTCTATGAAATACATCTTGTAGGAATCCATGAGGTGGCATTTTTGAATATATGGATTTTGACATTTGTACAAAATAGGAATTCATGTAATTCTTAGACCATGTAATTCTTAGACAATTTCTTTCTTCTCTCCTCTCTACCTAATCTATGTTTATAGCTTTCACATTATTACCTCTGAGCCAGTGGGTCTTGGTCCGGTTTATTGCAGCCCCAAGCAAGGCTACCAGTGTTTGGAGACATTTTGGGTTTTCACCACTGGATGGGCAGTGGCTTCTGGTTTCTAGTAAGTGCAGCTCAGGGATGCCACCAACCTACTATAATTCACAAGACAGCCTCCACCACAGAGAATGGCCCGGCCACAAACACCGATAGGATGGATGCTGAGAAACCTCCTTCTGCCTTCTGCTGTATCTGTAGCTTGTGCCTCTGCGGACATCGTGGAATCCTCTTTCAGTTCTGTCCCTCTGGTTCCTTGGAGTCATACTCAGCTCACTTCTTGCAGCCAGTCTTTATGTGCTTGCTCTAGTTCATCTCAACTTCCTGTGGCTAAGACTGCAGCTGAGAGTTCCACATGCTGTGCCCCACAGTTTTCACAGATTCAATGCTTTGTCTTACTTTGCCAGACAGCCCTTTAATATTACTTTTTGAAGTCAAAAGATCCTCCTTGCCTCAATGCCTTATCCTTTCTTGGAGTCAACATACATGAAAGTAGTTCTTCCTCTTCCTGTCCCAAGCTTCTCTGTGAGACCTCATTTCTGGAAAGAACAGTGCAGTTTCCCCAGGCAAAGCTCAAAACTCTGGTACTATTTGATTCAACACAGGATGATTCCTTGTCAAGTCAGTCATGCGCACTTGGGTACAAAATGACCAATCCTTTCTCCCAAATGCCTTTCATCATGATGATTCTTTTGTCATTTCAGTTTTGGACACCATGAGCATTGCTCACGGCATCTTGGTCCTTCTTCAGTTCCTCCACCTTGTGACTATTCCCCCATTCTGAATACCTCGTCCTCAAGGCTGGATCCTTTTCCTGCTGTGACCCATGCATGTTCCAGCATCTCCTTGTCATTATTCATCTCACTGTCTCTTCTCCCCACTCCCACCAACTATTTTATTTACTTTAAGAAAAACAACTCTTCGTTCTGGAGCTGTTGAAGATCTATGAAGAAGGTGCAAAGATAATCCAGAAGTACTCATATCTGTATAGATTTTTACTACCATAGAATATGTGTCTGTCTTGGTTACTTTTCTCTCATTGCTAAGACAAAAACACCCAACACCCAAAATTAAGAAAGGAAAGGGTTTCTTAGCTCACAGTTTGTGGAGGTTCTAGTCTGTACTCAGCTGGTTCCGAGGCAGTGGCACATGGCAGAGGGCAACAGCTCATGGCAAAAGCAATAACAGCAAAAAGGAGAAGTGGCAGCAAGCAGCTCCTTTCCCTCCCTTACACTGGATGCAAACTATCCACCCGAGGGAGGGTATAGTACTCACACCCATGAATCAATCATAAACTCTAGAAGCCTGCCCCATGACTCATAAGGCTTTGGGGAGACATCCAGACACAAAACATAATAGTATCACAACTGAGGAACCAAGGTAGGCACATAACTAAGGTCTTTATATTCGTATTTTATTAGTTATTTGTTTTCCCAACAAGTACCCATTTCCTGCTCTGTGATTCAATCCTGAGTACTTAATTGAATGCTGTCATGTCTCCTTTACTGTACATTATGACCATTTCTCAGACATTCTTTGTTTTGATGACCAAATTTAGAGAGCTCTGTTCAGGTACTGTGTAAAACATCCTTAATTTGTGTTTCTCTGATGTTTTTCTCATGGGTAGACTGGGCTGCAATTTGTGGGAAAGTATGTCTCATCATGTCAAGTCAGAGCTGCATGCTAACCACAGGAAATCACTGCTTAAGGTAACATTTACCAGGTTGCTCTAGTATGAGGGCACCATTTTCTTCTTGCAGTTTGCTCTTTTTTAGAAGTCTACACACAATAACAAATGAGGGAAGGTATATATTCTTTCCACTTTTTGTAAATTTGCATTGAAATCTTCGTCAGTGTAAAAATCTTTAACTATTAGTGACACATTATTATTGCATCTATTTATGAAGTACCAAGTGATATTCTGATTTCTGAATACAATGCAGAATAATTAAATCAAATTAATTAACACCCATCACTTGAAATGTTGATCATTTTGGTGGAAAGAACATTTAAAATTTACTATTAATTGTTTTGAAGTGTTTATATATTTTTAAATTTACTTAGAGCGTATTTCTCTTTTCACCAATTCAAATTCTACCTGAAGGGCTCACAAAGCTATTTTGTCCCTATGGCATTCTTTGATTTCCCCTTGAATGGAATTTTCTTGTTATTCAGAAAACACCAGTATCTAAATCACACATGTACCCAGAA
The DNA here is from genome assembly GCA_004027595.1 of Dinomys branickii. NCBI lineage: Eukaryota > Metazoa > Chordata > Mammalia > Rodentia > Dinomyidae > Dinomys > Dinomys branickii. The sequence continues at coordinate 88,162 of PVLD010006190.1, forward strand.
TATGTTCAGGATGTTTGCTTCCCTCTGTCACAAGGAGATCTCTAAATTTTTTTTGTCTTCAATTTTATGTAAGATTTTTGTTACCTTGTAAATTCCTCATCTGCCCCTGGTTTGCTTGCCTTTTTCTATTACAGACATTCTGTCTCATCCGAAACTCCACTCACCAGACACACTCAAATGACACTGGCTGAGGGAATGAATGAGCCATTCATTGACATCTTATGTTTATATCCTCACTCACAATATCATATTTCTTGCACTGAAGCAAGGATAATGTGGGTTTAATTAAGACAATATTGAAATACTTCTGATTGCAAAGCTGGAAGAACACAAGGGCTCCCAAATCCAGCACCGTTTCAGACACTTGGCAGATGTAACAATATACCAATATACATAGGTACACACTCCTTTCTGAAAAAAAATTCTCTCCAGGAATCTGAATTCGTATATAAGAGTGCAGTGAAGAGTACTTTACACACACTGGGGGCTTAGTGAGAGGCCTTAGTGAGCACTGGGATGGCAGAAACACCATCTGCAGAGTCAGGCATAGCTTATAATGTTTTAGAAAGTATTGCCATATTACTGCAGTCAGGAACTGTATTAGTCTGTTTTCCATTACTATAATGAATTGCCAAAGACTGAGTAACTTATAAAGCAAAGAGGTTTATGTTAGTCATTAGGCCCCACCTTTTATAAGTCCCATTACCTCTCATATCACCACACAAGAGATCAAGCTTCCCACCCTTGAGCCCTTGTGCCATCAGCCATGTTCAAACTATAAATGAATAAATGATCTTACCTTCTCCTGAAATCTTATGGAAATCTGTCCTCACATTTCCTTAGACTTCCACTGCATTGACTTCTACTCCTATTTAGCATATGTGGTGACTATTTTTGCTTGTCACCTGCAGATGACATGGCTCATGGTACCTCACAAGATCCAGAGCTCTTGTCCCTGGGTGTGAGTGACAGCAGCAGGAACCCATGCTTTCTCTATGTTCTGTGGGTTCTCATAGCCACATTTGTTCCCTATGCAAGCATTGCCATGAAATGTCGGTCTCGAGTTTTAAGAGAGAAATATTGGAAGCTGCTTGAAGGGCAGAGAATGGCATCTAAAAACACTGTTTGCCTTTGCTTAAGCAAAGCGAGCTACTTTTCATTTATTTACCTAGTTTAAAAAACTTACTGTTTGCAGTACATAATTATTGCATTCATTGTGGGGAGTTGGTACATGTACATAACACATTTTAATTCTTTTTAAAGAATTAAATTCATTTCCCTCTAATCCCTCCATCTCTTCTTTTTCTTAGAAATAAAGCCCAGTTAATGTTTCTTTCTCTAAAATGTTATTCTAGCTATAAAACACAACTTTTCTAATGTAAGTGTGGGATACAGTGTTAAGAGTACCTCTTCCCTTAGTACATTATTGCTCACTGATTAATTGACTGGTGTGTGGTTTTTGCATTGCCTATGGTACTCACGGGAAACAGCAATTCTACTCATGTCTTCTTGCTTACTGGGGACTTTCCAAGAGCAATAGCACTGTTTAAGAGGGATCCACATCCTGTGAAACCACCGCTGTCTCTAGTCTTCCTGTGGGTGCATTTCTAGCAATAGCTTTACTCATGATCAAAATTACCAGAAACATTCCCAATTCTCTTTCTCATAATCAGAGAAAATATGCAAACAGTAGTTTGGACATTTTCAAAGTAATTGTTTCTCATGTTTAAAGTAGACATTGAGCTCTTTGGAGGTAAAACATTATCTGTATCTTCTACGTATTATATACTTTTTTGAGACAAGATGTCACGATGTAGTTCAGGTCGGCCTTGAGCTCATGGCAATCTTGCTGCCTCAAACTCTTGCGTACTGGGGCTTACAGGTACTTGAGTCCTGGGTTTATCACACCCAGGCAGAAGCCAGGATTATTTTATCCCAAATATGGTCATTCCTGCACTGTGACTGAATCAATTCTTTTATCACTTAAAAGTTTACACGTGTGAAATATTCAGCCTCCTTGGAGGGACTGCTCCACCTTTTTCCTGTTACTTTTCCTGGCTTCAGGTACAGTGAGCCCTGAGTCGCTATGCACCCTTTTGTACAATATAGGCACATCCAGAATAAGATTGCAGCCCTTGTTCGAATTCATGTTGTTTGCTTTGGGAAAAGAGAGCGACCACTCAGAGTAAGTGACGCTAAGCCTTAGGAACTGTCACACCACTTCCTGTTGGCTGAATATGCCCGGCTACTTAATTTTCCTCTTTGGATTCTGAGCTGAGTCTGTGTCATGGCTTGTGTGTGAAAGATGTGTCCCAACACGTCCATCTGCAGCATACATCACACAGCAGAGAGCTCTAAATTGTAATTGTGGTTGAAACCTGTGCCTTCTCTCACATTCAGTTGTCTATGAAAAATACAGTGCAGAACAGAGACAACTCGCTGGGCAATTTTTAAGAATCTTAATTGTATGACAGTTTTTTGAGCCTTTGAAATGAGTCTTAAAAAAGTATTTGAAGAAACTGAGTTTGTTCTCTGATTGTAATCAACTTTTTTTTCTCATAGTGTTGGAGATGGAACCCAGGTTCTGTGTGCTAGGCAATCATTCTACTCCTGAACTGTATGCTTAGATTCTAGTCTTTTAACATCTCACAGTTCAGGGTAAAAAGGGGTAACTTAAACTATTAAAATAGAATCATTCCATGCATTTCAAATGTAGGTATTTAATATTGATGTTTTAAATGCAATGAAACCAAGACTTGATATAAAGATAGCAAAAAATGCTATGTGTATTAAACTTGATATGGTTCAGGGGGCAGCAATGTATTGTCTAATTGAATATACATGTGCAAAAAATTCTCGAGGTATTTAAGTGATCAAAAACATGTACTGAGCTTTCAGAAAAGCATTCGTTTCAGAAATATTACATATTTTATTAATTTAGGCCAATTACCACTGACAAATGATCTTTTAAGTAATGTTCCACACTTAAATTGAATAGACTGTAATATTGAAAAATAAATATCATCAAAATATATCAGGAAATGAGCAGCTCATTTCCTCAGTGGTCAGAAAATATTTTTCCCCCAATTTAGGAGCCATGTTTCACGTATTTCCAATAAAGAAGCCAGTCTGACAATCATATTTATAGAGGCTTTGCTTGCATGATGCTTATTATTATATATTGCAAAAAATATGCTCACTCACATGTATTAGACAGATGCCTGAATATTTTCATTATCTATGTCAAGATCAAATGAATTTCAAAGCTAAGAGAGACATTGAGACTTCTACCTGTTGATCCTTACATTTTATTCATAAGTCTCTGAATTCTTGAATTAGCAATATTTCTTTGCTGCATCCACAGGAAATTGTTGGGTGGAAAAATACTTAACATTTTCCCAACAGAAGACATAGTGTTTGTGTCCTCACTCCCACACTGGGAGACCTGACACAGAAATACAGCCACATCTCAAACAGGGAGCCCTGCTGTTTGAGTTCCCCAAAGACTTGCCGTGTTCCTAAATTCCAGTCTTTATGGATTCTGGAAGTACACAGTTCTCAAACTGGCCCCAGCATGGGCATGGATTGTAGGGCCTGTGCTGTGTGTGGGCAGTTGTGCTCCCTTCTGTCCTGTAGGACAACAGGGTAACTTAATGTCTTGCCCAAAATTGAGTCCAAACATTTGTCTAGTCATACCTGACCTTAAAAATCTCTCAACCAGTAAGGAATATGAATTGTGCTGAAGCATGCATCCATACGAATTCTGGCCCAGCCTGGGTTGCAGAAACAGATCCTTCGGCTTCATAGAGATAGCAGCAGTTCTGAAGGCCTCCTTGGTTTGGGGTTTGGTGTAGATTTTTGTTCCCTGCTCGCCATTGTAAAGCCCATTTTTTTCATGGAGCATCCTAACTGGGCCACATGGTTTCTGCCTGAATACTGACAAAAGATACTGTTGGCATCCTCACTGACTTTATGGGTCAGAGCATGCACTTTGGTGACTTCTATTAATATGGAAATGTTCCCATGGTATTTGAGGAGAGAGACACGGAGGGGAGAGAGAAAGAGAGAGAACACGAAAGTAGAGAAAAAACAGTAAGGGGAAAGGAGCATAGCAAAGGGGGAGGAAGGGTAAGAGGGATGATGGCAAGCTGAAAATGATCAACGTATGATACATGCATGTACAAACCTCCCACAAAAAATCCATTCATCTGTATAGCTATTGCACACTAATAAAATAATCTCAAAATATATTACTTTCAAAAGGAAGGCTTTCTTGTAATGACACATGCTTGCACAGCACTCATAGTTTGCAAGGTATTTCGACCCAAGTCGTGTTTGTCCACTGTCACCAACTACATGCACGGTTCTGTAGAGTTTACTGGGCTTTGCTTCAGACTAACTGGGGCACACTATGCTTTCCAGACAAAACCACCAGTTGGTGAGTCTGTGTGTGTATGTGTGTGTGTGTGTGTACATGTGCAAAACTGCAGGTCTGAAAAGAATGACATTGAATTTTCAAAGAGGAAGCTTGCATTTTGAAATATAGTTGAGAAAAAAATGATGACAGGGTTATACAGAAAGGTTGAGACGCAGCAGATCCCAAGAGTCAGTTTAGGAAGTTCAATTACTGAAAACCAGGAGTGCTGCTCAGACGATTTCAGGTTAATTAAGAAAGGGCTTGACCGTGTAGCCCGACCAACCTGGGCCAGCTGCTATGACCTGGGTCAGAAACTCCCTGACGTGGCCTGGCTTGGCATTCAAGAAGCCGTAAGCACTGATCTCACTATTTCAACAGTGATAGGAGGAGACAGTCCTCCTGCACTTTAGAAATTAATGTCAAATTAACGGGCTCAGAATCAAACCTCAGGGCTACAATCATAGCGTCTAGAACAAATGCATTGAGGTACAGTTGGATAGCACCTCAATTTCAAGAGTGTTCTCTTTCAGGACATGCCTTTATACTTTCAGAGCTAATTTTCAGAGTGAGAGAGAGAGAGGGAGAGAGAGAGACTACACATCCTTTAATAAATCCAATTAAATTATCTCTCCCTTGAAGGATTAAATACATATTTCAGATTGACTATTTTGAAAAAGTGCTCATGTCAATGGGTGTACGTTCATTTTCATTTCTTACTGTGCATCAACTAATTGCTAATATAGGCAGTATACAGTATAATATAATGGTATAATTGGTAAAGGAAGATTAGACATCATTCATATTTCACCTATTTTTATTTATTAATTTTTTTATTGTGATATTGGGGATCGAACCCAGAGTCTGTTAATAAGGATCTAACACCTACAATTTTTGCGCTGAGCTACATACATCCCCAGCCACTTTTTATTCTGAGTCAAGGCATGGCAAAGTTGCCCAGTTGCCCAGGCTGGTCTTCAACGTGGGATCCCCCTGCTTCAGCCTCCCAGGATGCTGGAATTATAGGCAGGCACCACCATAACTGGTTAATTTAGGTATTTTACACAGATGGCATGTAAAACCCATACAAAAAGTGAGATCTTAAATGTGTAATGTAAAGTTTGTGGTGAATGGGGCCTCTCTAGTGGTCCTGGTAGTGGGGATGGCTAGGGGTTAGCTGCTATGGGGCCACTGGAGTCATGCTGATGTGGAACCAATGAAAAAATAAGTGAAATCCAGTTAAATATCCAAACACACATATCTGGCTATTCATATTTTAAATAATTTCTTCTCTCTCCAAAATACAGGAAAACCCCCAGAGGACCCATACCTGGCTAGCTGCAATGGGGAAATTGGTATAATTGCCTCAGACATGGAGGAAGGAAACAATCCCAGGAAAAGGTGGGGTTGTTTTGATCGGGAAAGTGAATATGATTTTGCTTCTGCAAGAAATGGAGTTGTAGCTCATATTTTAGTCTCCCATGAATGGGAAATATCCTGTAGATTGGTGGATGTAGAGTAGGTATGTGTATTAGTCAGCTTTTTGTTGCTATAACAAAAACTGAGGCAGCCAATGTTACAGGGAGAAGAGGATTAGGGAGCTTTTGCTTTTGGAGGCTGAATGTCCCCAAGGGAGTGTTTGAACTCCCTCTGGGCTTCCTGTGCTCATCATAGATGGCAATAGCACAAGCAGTTCTGGTCCCTTTTTCTTTTTGATTTCCCCCAGTGATGGAGATTGGACCCAGGCCTCCTCACATTCTGCCCACATGCTGTGTCTCTGAGCTCTACTCCCAGCCACAAAGATTGCATCTGGGACCAGGAAAGTGGGAAAACTCAAGAGAACAGGCTCCAGCTTTTAGAGAAACCCTCTTTTGGGAACTGACCAGGTCCCATGACAGCTGCCTTAACCTCTCCCAAAGGGAGTGCTCCCAAGCGACCCACAGTCCCCTGATTCCATCAGAAGGCTCCAGAATAACTCCAAAGACTGCCACTCTGGGGACAGAATTAACAACGCATGGACCTTCAGGAACATGAACAACAACCATAGCCATACAACTAAATGGATAAATTCATAAATGAGTATGTTGGACATACCATGAATTCATTCTTATCAGTCACAAGTAGGACTGTTTTTCCAGGGGCTGGGGTGAATATTTTTAACACTGCCCAAAAGAGAATGTGTTGAAGGTTTGAGCAAGGAACTGCATTATAAAATTTTCTCTGTCCCTGTCTCTCTCTGTCTCCCTGTCTCCCTGTCTCTCTGTCTCTCTCTCTGTCTCTCTGTCTATCTCCTCCCTGCCATGAGGTGAGCAGCCTTCCTTTGTGACCCACATCTACTACGACTGTACAGTCTCTCCACGGACGATGGAGTCAGTCATCTGTGGACTAAAACCTCTGAATTGTTGAAACCATGAACCAAAACAAAGGTCTGGCTCTCTTCAGTTGATTTTTCTCAGGTATTTCATCACCATGGTGGAAAGCTAACACATCAGGGTAGATGCCTGTCAGTCACTCATGTGCCTCCCATAGGTACCTTCCTCCCCTAAGTGTGTCCTTCTGTCGTACTTTTTAACCGAAGCCCCCTCAGAAGGGCGGGAGTAAAGAGTTGCCTACTCTGTTTTCGATGTTTTTCTCAGTCTGTGTTTACCATACATACATAATGACTGCATCATCACAGGGAGTGGGTATGTGTACATAACACATCTGAATTCTTTTCGTTTCCTGCCTTCTCCCTCCTCTGTTCTCTTTATTCTCCTCCATCTCTGCTCCCTGCCCCTTCTGCAAAGGTTCTATTTCCCCACTTCCCAGCATCTAGTTTTTACTTTTCTCTTTAATTTGCTTATGCTTTGGGTACAAGAAACTGTTCTTCCCAGTCGACTTCATTAAAGGGTCTCACCTGGGTGTTTTCAGGACACCAAAACTGCTAAGTAGTTAAGAACACAAGAAAACAACATCTTTCCATCTGCAAAGACTTTTTAATGTGTTTCAGTGTAGGCAAATGAACTTTGAAGCGAATTGATCACTTCCTGGATATTGTTTTGTATTTCTGACCAGATAAGATATGATAAATCACAAAGGATTTGCTCAAGGGTTAGGACACAATCAAAGGCTTTCCTCTTCTTTTCAGAATTAGGACAATCATATAAATACATTTGCCATACTGAATTAGGAGGACAGAGGCATCATATTTACTTAATGTTTTCAGATAAGAATTTAAACATATGATTTTATAAAATGGTGGTTTATATTTTAGCAATAGTTACATAATACCATATCATCATAGTACTTTCATGTGCCATGTCTGACCTTGCTTTTTTGGCATTGGAAAGGTTGTGAAAGCAAAGAGAATACATCTTTAGGTAGATGCTAATATGCTCTTCTTCAAATGAACTAACTTACTACATGACAATTGTATTAACTGGCAATCCAATTTGAATGTCCTACTGATTTTTTTTACAGAGACCCCAGGGCTAAGGAAAGGAAATTTTGTTTGTAATTTTTCCTGTTAGTATCTCAGTGGTCTTTTTTTTTTTTTTTTTTTTCTCCTTTGGAGACAGGGTCTCACTATGCAGTTCAGGCTGGCCTTGAGCTCACTTTGTAGCCCAGACTGCTCTTGAACTTGCAGCGATCCTCCTGCTTCACCCTCTTAAATGCTGGGATTATAGACATGCACCACCACACCCGGCTTCTGAGTGGTCTTACAAGGCACAGCTCACTTATCTGATCAGATCTGTTTTTTTTTTTTTCATTTCTGAAATGAACTCATCTGTCAATTTCTGAGGCACATCCATTCTGTACGCCCATTGGCACAATCTACATAAATAAGTTGGAGAGGATCCAGCAGTCTCTCAGATGCCTGCATCTCAGAAGTCGGGCCCAGCTGGGTCGTGGGATCGGGGGTGTATAAATGAGGTGCCAGGAGAGTTATCCAGTGTGGTCTCTGCAGATGGTCTGGACAGGTGTGCCATTCAGGGGTGGGCTGGGCTTGGGCTGTCTGCCTGTGTGTTGCATGCTGGTCAGGGGTTATACCTCCACAGCAAGGTCTTGGGTGCCTGGCAAATCTCGGAAGTGCTTTGTGGGGAAAGGGGAAAGGAATGTGTTCTTTATGAAATTTATGCCTGCAAAAGATAACCGCACCTGCGTCTGGTTTCTCTTATTGAAAACACATTGAAGTCATTGCAAAGAGCAGAAAATTCAGCTCCCTAGATTCTGAAAGGGACACACACAGGGACCCTAAGCCATATCGGATATGTCACACACGGAACCACGTAATCAGCTGATTGTCCCAAGTTACCAGCACCAGACAGACCACTCACCAGCGACATCCTGAAATTTTGATCATGACAGTCTCTGAGAACAAATAAGTTGAATTTGAATGGGAGCAATGCTTAATACATGAGGCACATGTGAAAAGCATTCCAAGTGTTTCGGGTCTGCCTGGGAATAAATCCAGAAATCACAGTCTTCACTTGCTTGGTGAAAAGTGATTTTCCCAATTGGAAGCTGTGCGTTGTTGAAGAGAAGTGGTTTTTATGGCACAGTTCATGTTGGCACAGGGGTGAGGGGAATTATTGGGGATTTCAACTCAGTCTGGGAAAGACACTTGCCCCAGCTTCCTGCATACTGCAACGTGCACTGCGCAGCCTACGCATATTACAACCTACGCTGAGGCACCAACCTACCATAGCTCTTAGTACTTTGCTGAAGAACAATCATGGGGAACTCGTCATGGCTGTTTATGACCCACTGTAAAACTGTTAAATGGTTTTCTAACAACGGTTTTGAGAATTTTCCATGAACTGGGCACTGTTTCTGGCACTTGAAACTCCAAGATATAAAACATTCACAGCACTCACAATTCGTAGTTGAGTGGGTGGAGGTGTTTCTGAGGTCAGTTCGTGGCTGCCCAAGTCTATCTTTTCCCTGTGACTTCTCACTGGCTGGTCAACTGCGGAGGGCAGGGTCTGACACCAAATTACCCATGGACTCCTCAGTATTGCCTTGAGGAAATAAATGGAAAGTCTGAAGGCTTTATTTTGTACCTGTCTAAAGCCATCTGAATTCCTGGGATCTTTTCTTCATCTAGCAAAAGGAATTTGTGTCGCAGATAATTGCTATGGTCCTATCCAATTCTGACTTTCCTGCCTGCCTTTTGTTGATCTTCCTTCCCTCCCTTCCCTTCCCTTCCCTTCCCTTCCCTTCCCTTCCCTTCCTTTCCCTTCATACCAGAGATACTATAGGTAAAAAGACAAGTGACACTTCAAAGTGTCCCAGCTAAACAATGGAAAATTCTCAGCTTACAGGAGGAAATCATGATACAAATCTCCAATGAGAAAAAATAGCTATTTTTATTAGTGGAGGCAGAGCTGTTTATAGTACAGGCAAAACTACTAACCATCTTTCCCACTTTCTAACTAACATTTGTGGTACTATGAGAAGTAAATATATTGAGAGGACACATTTTTAAAATAAATAGGAACAAATGATTTGTGAGTACTGAAATTAGTACCTCACTGTCAAATTGATGCTTAGCTTGCTCATATACAAGCTTTGCATAATGTGGCTTGCAAAATGCTTTAATCCCTCTTTGGCTTGCGTGACATGTAAACAAATATGACTTGATGTCACTCTGTAATATTTGACACGTGGAAGTATTTTCCACATCAAGAAATGTCCTCAGGTCATCTGTCATTTTGGGGGTTCCTCCTTTAATTTATCTGTCAATGGGATGCAGCATGTAGGTATTTTTTTCATGGAAAAGAAGGAAAGTCTATTTTTTGCTGTGACTACAGAGGTCACTGGTTACAAACCTGCCTCTTATTTTCCCTGCATGGTATCAGGGAATAATTTATATTTACAGATGTCTGCTTGAATATAAAGGGACCCAGCCATCTGCAGAAGTTGGAAACCTAGAGGAGTATCCAGCATACATGGAGGGCCATGTCTGACTGGTCCGAGTTGAATTAAGTTAAACAAGAATAAAGGAAGACATAACAGACAGGCTTTCTACTCCTCTCATTTCCTTTAGGTGAGCAATGGACTCCTCCAGGCAAACCTAAAGGAATGATTGAATGCATGACAGGGCTTCTATGCTGTGCTATGTGCCATTACGAACACGAGGATGAAACAAGTTGACCTGGGGTTCTAGAGATTGACTTTTAATCACTTGGCTGGCACTGAGTGTTATTGTAGAATTTCTCTAAGTAAAACCCTTTGAGTGGAGTCAGCCCTTCCTTGAAAAATACTCTCAACCATTAAGAAAAAAAAAAAATCACAGGCTGGATTAAGTGTGTTATTTGGTTTCAAACACTAACACCTACATCCTTATGCCTCCAGGCAGCAATCATTTCCCAATCTACTGTTATAACTTCCTTTCCTGGCTTTATATGTCCCTAAGATGCCTACAACACTTGGTATGAAATAACAGGGACCTGGAGCCAAGTGAGTAGTTTGATTTATGCTGCAGCCACCTATTAATATTCATTATCCATCTGTCTGAGATAGTAATTCTTCTGTCTTGTTTGAAAACCCATGAAAAAAAATGTGGAAATTCACTTGATTGCAAAGAATGGAGACCACATCAGTCTTGGTCGAGTGCAAGAAGCAAGTCCTTGTGGGTGTAAAGAAAACTCATGGGGATCCAAGAAAAGCTGAACAACCAGTAGATATGAAATGTAACCAGTATCTCAGGAAAGTATGTTCACTTAATGTCTCCAACATGCTTACCTCAGCTTGCGGAGAGAGTGGCTGTATTTCTCCCAGACTGATAGCTTTTGCAAAGCGAGCCTGCAGACAGAAGGTGCAGAAACAGGACCTCTTCACTCTGACCATGTTTCGACCTTCATCATAAACACAGTCTGAGAGACTGGCTTCAACATTTTGGAAAAGTCAGAACAATTCTTTAAGACTTCTCCAAGATGATGCCATTATGTTTATATGTGAGGCAATTAATATAAAACAGCATATATTCAGAAAAAAATATATATACATCTTATCACATAAGGAAAATTATTTATGCTTTAGTGACTGAATCACCCCTCCTCTTGATCTAAATGGGGAAAAGATTTTTTTCCTAATCAGAAATCCCATCTGAAAATGTGTGGAGAAATAGCAGCTGTAAGAATCCACAAACCCAACAAATTGAACTCTATTTTCCCTCCATGAAGGGATCATCTCTCTAACTGACCTGGAGTGCTCAAGAAATACTGGGAATTTCCATGTAAACTATTTGTTGTTCGTGCTAGTCATGCTGGGGACTCAGACATATTTGCCTGCAAAATCATATTTCTAGAACAAAATGATACTCTTCTTAAGTTACTTTGGCTTGAATTGTGTATATTTTATCCTATTCTCAAAGTAATAGACTTCCATATACAAATATGTTTCAGAGAAGTTTTTAAAATTCTAACCTAAACACCCACTGAAAAGTTTCTTGTCATCCAACCCCAGGTAGAGCCACAGAACATACTGGAGATACATACATATCTGCAAACCTTGGAACTTGCATGTTCTTTTATATTTACCTATAACGTTTTCATTTGTACAATGATACTCCAAAGCACAGAAAGCCCTTCTGTTAGATTTTAAGATAAATTGCTTAATCATTCTCTATTGCTGGACAATTATACTTTTGTTTTTTGCTATGTGGAAATAAACACCTGGATTGGTGTGTCTATACATTTATATGCACACATATACTGTTGATAAGCTCTATCGTTGGGCACTTTTGTAAATATTTCCTTAGACTAGTTCACTTCAAGTAACTCATGTTAGCATAAGGTATACAGTTTAAAAGCAAATTTATAGAGTGAATACATATAGTGTGAAAGTTTTTATATGTTTAAAATTTATAATGCTATGCAGATTGTAGGTGGTTGTCAAGTTCAGACCCTTTAAACAAACATAAACTACTGCATTGTTGAATACATACCAAAATGTTAAGGAAGGGGTGGGAAAGCCACCAAGTGTTGTGTGTGTGTGTATGTGTGTCTGTGTCTGTGTGTGTGCACACGTGCAAAGAGATAGTAGTGAGGCTGAGACATTTTTGTAAGTTTATTGGCCATTTTCTCTTTGCTGAAAGTTGCCTATTTATACCTTTTCCCATTCTTGCTTTGTTATAGGTAGGCAGCTATGTTATGCAGATTTCCCTCACCTTCACAAATATGGAGGTAATCAAGTCATAAAAGGGAAGGGTTTCTTCTGGCTCACCATTTTGTGGGTTCCCACCTACTATCAGTTAGCATTTGCTTCGGCTGGTATCTTGGTGGGAGTGTATGAAGAAGCAAAACTACTCTCCTCATGACAAGGAAGCAAAAAAGAATAGAAAGCAGGTCCCACAATCCTCTTCAAGAATGTGCTTCTAATGATCTCACTCCGGCAATGCAGCCCCACCCTCTCCAATAGTGCCAAGATGGCGGCACAGCCTTCAACCCCTGGGCCTTTGACAGAGATTCCAGGATCCACACTATACCAGTAACAGACATGAACTTCTTGCTCATGGATATGTGGTGATTTTTACAGAGAAAAGAGTTGCTTTGACCCCAATTCCTATACAGAATGAGTGAAATGTCAAGGTTTTTCTTCAAATCTTCGTTTCTTATCGCCACATTAAAAAAAAAAAAAAAGAAAAAAATGCCTACCACAACAGAATATTGCAAAAACATCACTCATTTTTTTGGAAGGATTTGCCAGTATAGTCTGTTTTATATACATAAATCTTTCATGTATGTGAAATGCAGTTTGATGTGTACTGTGAGGGTAGAATCCTGCTGTCATCTGAGTCCTTCACCCTTTTATGGCTTACCTGGCAAGCACGCATCAGGATTTATGTGTCTCCGCATCTGGCTTTAGAGTGACCATATCTGTCCAGTCAAGATTCCTGTCTCTTCTGTCTTGTGTGGCAATTTCCTAACAGCCCCTGTTCCAGTGTTTCCTCCCTTAAAAAATTGCTGGTTTCATTTCCTTGGCTCTTCTTTCACTACAGATGAATTTTAAAAGTCAACAAAGGGAATCTGTCTGGCGATGTTTTGAATTTTTATAAATTAATTCAGGCAGGATCAACATTTCTACAATATTGTGTCATCTCAGGGACAAACTAATGCCTTCATTTTCTGAAGCACTTTGCTTTTCTTCAGCATTATGATTTTCTCTACATTTTTCGCTCACAGAACTATCTAAATTTAACCTGGAAGAGTAATAATTTTTTTGTTACTGTGAATGCAATTTTCTTACATAGTGTTTTCTGGGCATGAAAGAGATATATGGGAGAAATCCTTTTGTCTAAGTATCTTCTCAAAACATTTAAAACTTTCTGGTGACTAAGCATTCTGTGAGATTTTATAAGCATTTTGGCCAAACCTGAACATTTCTATTTATTTTACTGGTGCTTAGAAATGCTTTTTGTTTTCCCTACTTATTTGAGGATGATATTTGTCTGGGGCCATCTCTCTGATAAAGAATGCACTAATCCTCTATCATTTTACTGAGGAATTTTATTAAAATGAATGCTACTCTTTCAGATGTCATCTTTATGCAGCAGGAAGAGAATCTAATTGCTTTGCCTTAACGTCATGACCAATCTTATCACTATGCTGGGTAATGTTACATGGATCCATCCCAGTCTTCATTCAAACTGCCTATCTCTGACGATCTTTTCCATAACAATATACACATGTAACATGATATAAGGTATCATAATGTGGTATAAATTAGTATAATGGAGGATACCATTATATAGTATGCATAGTATAATTTTACATGGGACAATCATTAAATAAAGCACTGACATAGCATACACATCATCTTCAAAGTGAGTGTGACCCATGAGTACCTAACCTATGGAGCCCAGGAACTCATCTCTCTAAAACAGTGACATTTTCCATGAATGAATATTGTGGAAGACCTGAATTATGAATGCTTTAGGTTGGAAATACATGCGGCCTCTTCAAAGAACAGAAAGTACATCCATTCAGCTGTGGACAGATGACTGCTGTTTGTGATAAAATTAAGAAATCCTTTATATAATCTAGATGTTAGTCCTCTGTTTAAAGTATAGCTGGCAAAATGTTTTCCTCACTCAATAGGCTGTCTCTTCTCTCTATTGGTCATTTCCTTGGCTATACAGAAGATTTTTCATTTGATGTGATCTCCTTTATTGATTCTTGATGTTATTTCTTGTGCAGTGAGGGTTCTGTTCAGAAATCCTTGCCTATGCTGCTGCCTTCAAGAGTTTTACCTGTGTCATCTTCCAGCAGGTTGTTTTGCTTTAATATTTAGGTCTTTGAATTATTTTGATTTTGTTTTAGTACATGGTGGGAGATATATGTCAACAGTCAATCTTCGTGATGTGCATAGCCAGTCTTCCCAGCACCATGTACCAAAGAGGCCATCAATCTTTCTTTTTTTATTTTTATTTTTTTTTATTTTATTTTAGAAACATAAAAGTACAAAAACATATTGACAGACAGACACCAATTATCATAGAAAATAGTACAGTCACAACTAATCTATAGACAAGGTGATATGGTCTCAACAGTAGTTGTTGCTTTATCCATTGATATCTTCGAATTGTAGATGTATGGACCCATATACAGACATGCAAATTTAGTCTGACAGTTGATCCTCTCAACAACAGAAAAAAAAAAAAAAAAAAAAAAA